>JAKEYF010000130.1:0-160261 GCA_021527775.1 Lactarius sanguifluus | reverse complement strand
GTACTGACTTGGTCGGTTAGGGAAGTCGACGAAGTATCCGGTTTCTCCTCTGTGTGTCCTCCACCTAGCAGCTTTCAGATAGCGCGTGGGGACGTTTCGTTCCCCTCTTCCTGGGATGATGTATGATTGGACTTGGTTCCAACCCCACCGGTTGCCTGTCGTGGACGCCACTGTGTATGTTCTATGGGAGCTTGGTCTTAATGTTGCGTTAGGTCCGCCTAACGATGCTCGACTTGAGCGAGGACAGAGTGGCACGACGTGCAGGGGCGACTTAGCGAATGCGAGTACGCGTCCTCGTAAGGAACGTGACTGCTGCGAGCACTGGGGCGAAGTCCACCAGGCGTATACGTTGACGAGCGATCTCCCGTACTAAGGCGAGACGCGGTACTTGACTGAAGGCGAGAAGGATACTGACAAGGAGAGGAGAAGGCAGAAGTGGCCTATGATTCAAGAAGACCAAGCTAAGGAGCTCGGTCTTCGTACTGTCCACTAGATATACAGTTGACGAAGAGCTTTGAAGCTCCTCCTGAACGTAAGGTACCCAGTAGCCATAATAGCTCGAACCCTACTACGACTGTCCTAGGTATGAGTCAAGTCCGTACTACGAGACATGTGATAACCACAACGAGCTGACTAAGACGACTGTCCCTGACTAATACTAGGGTAGTCAGAACCCCGTGAGACTACAGTCCGTACCAATGAGTCCGATCGCAACAGTGAACCCTAGTACAGCTATCCTAGTGTGAGTCACCACGAGTCATGATCCGATCCGTTATCGTACACAATCACATGCGCCGGAGCTTACCCGGCTGACTGAGCCTACAAGTCCATGACGATATACTGCTGACGCGGTGTCATACCCTTGACGTCAGTGTCCACTTCCGGGCCGAACATAACAACTGGGGATTTAAAATGACAGGAAGCAACATAGACAGCTATGTAACTTCATTCGAAAAGCTAGTCCGCCAAGCTGACTATCACCTGGACGACCCCTTGGTACTCGACAAGTTTACACAAGGAATACCCCTGGACCTCTATCGCAACGCATACCAGTTCCATAGCCCCAAAACCTACCACCAGTGGAAAACTGTGGTAATTGAGCAACAGAAAAGATACCTCCATATGAAAGCACACGTCGATGGGTTTGGAAGACAGCAAACATCCCAACGTCCTAGACAACAAGCGCAACAACCCATGAGGTTCCAAGCACCACAAAGACCGAACCAACCATCCGGATGGCAGCAATACCGCAACCACCCCGACGCAATGGACACCACACCAGGAAGAATCCATGCTAGAGTTGCGGGATTGGAGGAAGCCAATCCCAACAACCCCCAGGAATGGAGGAACTACAATCAGGGAAGACCTCCATTTGCGCCGAGAGGAGGATTCCTCACCAGAGGAAGAGGAGGACGAGGTGTCTTCAATACAAGGGACGTAACCTGTTACAATTGCGGAAGGAAGGGTCACTTCTCACGAGAATGTCAGCAACCCCGCCAAATGCGTCAAGGACCACCCCAAGTAGTGATTGAAAGTCCGGTCTGGTCCGGTTTTTTTGCCTAATTTGGAAAGACCGGGACCGCAACCGATGGATCGGTTCACCCCTTTTCCCAGAACTGGACCGAACCGACAAAAAGACTGGTTTTTGCAGTCTAAACTGGCTCGTCCTGAGCCGGTTCACAACCGGTCACAACCTCATATGGACCGACTGCAACCACAGTCATAACAATGCAATTAAATTTATACTACTACTAGTACTGGTACAAGACTATCTAGCTAATATGGAATACAAACCTCATCACCATTGCCGCCGTTGTAGTCATCGTTGCAGTCGTTGTCGTGATCGGCGACATAGATGCGGTCGGTTGGTGAACCGCCGCAGCGTCGTGTCATACTCGTCGTAGTTGTCATAGCCATCGCTATGGCTGTGGTGGTCGTAGCGGTCGGTTGGTGAGCCGCCAATGCCCGCCACGGGTCACGCAGTGTCGCAGTAGTTGCTGTAGTCATTGTCGCCGTAGTCGCCGTAGTCGTCGTTGCTATAGTCGTCGCCGTAGTTGTTGTTGTTGTTGTTGTTGTTGTTGTAGCCGTCGCTACGGCTGTAGTGGTCGCAGCGGTCGGTTGGTGAGCCAACATGAGTCACGCAGTGCCGTAGTCGCTGTAGTCGTCGCCCTAGTCATCACCCTAGTCGTCGCCGTAGTCGCCATAGTTGTCGCCGAAGTTGTTGCCCTAGTTGTTGCCCTAGTTGTTGCCCTAGTTGTCGCCCTAGTCGTTGCTGTAGTCACCCTAGTCGCCATCGCTATAGTCGTCGTAGTCGTCGTAGCCGTCGCTATGGCTGTAGTGGTCGCAGAGGTCGGTTGGTGAGCCACCATGAGTCACGCAGTGTCGCCGTAGTCGCTGTAGTCGTCGCCCTAGTCATCACCCTAGTCGTCGCCGTAGTCGCCGTAGTTGTCGCCCAAGTCGTTGCCGTAGTTGTCGCCCAAGTCGTCGTCCTCAGACTAGTCGTTGCCCTAGTTGTCGCCATAGTCATTGTCCTAGTCGTTGCCGTAGTCGCCGTAGTTGTCGTCATAGTCGTTGTAGCCGTCTTCATGGCTGTGGTGGTCGTGGTGGTTGGCGCGGTTGCTGTGAGGTCTCGTCGTCGTCGTCTTCAAGTTGTCGTCCGGGTTGTTACGTGGTGGCGGCGTTAGCTGACAGCCAACTGCCATGACTGCCGTTGTTGTTTTGCAGTCACTGTTGGCATTCTTGCAGTTGGCGTCGACGGTGTTGGTTGTGGTCGTAGGGTCGAGATAGTGTGGTGTGGTCATGTACCGGTTACCGGTTGGGACCGGTCCCAACCGGTCCTACAGCGGTTTCAGCCACATGCTAAATCTGGATGAACCGCAACCGACGGTCCGGTTGCCATCGGTTGCAGTCCGGTCCGGTCCCGGTTTTTTTCCGGTTCATGGGACTGGACTTTCGAACACTAACCCCAAGGGCGTGGCGCGTACATCGAGGAGGTACCCACCACTCCACAGAGCATAGCAGGAGAACCCCTTATCGATCTCGACAAACCCGCACAAATCAATCATGGTTCCACCTCCCACCAACAAGTCAAGGATATAATGGGAAGAATTGCGGAACTTCCGGAGGATGGAAGGGAGATGTTCGCTAGAAATATGGCAGGAAGTCAGGATTTTCCAAGCGCCTGAACCCAACAGCCTGGGTGAGGGCAGTCAATTATAACTTGTCATTCATAACACACTATTGATCTATGCATGTTCCAGTTTTGATTTGCACGAGTTCCTTTATGGCCGAAAGAAAAGCACTAGTAGACTCCAGGGCCACAGACAACTTCATACACCCGGACTTCATCAAAAGAATGCGACTAGAGACAAAAGAATTAGAATGCCCTCGCAACATATGGAATATAGATGGGACACACAACAAAGGATGGAAAATCACACATTGTGTTGACCTAAATGTCCAAACTGATGGAAAGCTCAAGGATATCAGATTCCTAGTTACCAACGTAGGAGGAGAAGACCTGATATTGGGGTACCCGTGGCTCGCCACCTTTCAACCCAGGATACAATGGGCCACAGCCACTCTGGACACTAAACAATACCCCATCGTCATACAAACCACAAACCCACTTAAACCCATCAAACTCACCAAACTCTGACGACTCATCATGCAAATAGCCGACGAAAACAAATATCAAGCATACAAAAAGCTCAAAGACGAAACCCTCCCGACTCACCTACGAACAATGGCAACAGACATGGCAATCATGGCACAACAATATACAGAAAAGAAGGACATACCCGAGGAATACAAAAGACATGCAAAAGTATTCAGCAAAGAAGAGTCACACCGATAACCTCCTTCAAGACCCTGGGACCACGCCATTGAACTCAAACCAGACACACTGGACTCAATAGATTGTAAAGTGTACCCAATCAACCCAACGGAAGACAAAGCACTACAGGAGTTCCTAGACGAACAAATGGCAAAAGGCTACATAAGACCATCCAAATCCCCATACACATCCCCTTTCTTCTTCGTCAAAAAGAAGGACGGAAAGCTACGCCCAGTACAGGACTATAGGACGCTCAATAAATGGACCATACGCAACCAATACCCCCTTCCGCTCATACCAGAACTCATAGCGGACCTAAGTGGAGGTTGGATATTCTCAAAGTTCAACGTCCGGTGGGGGTACAACAACATACTGATCAAAGATGGCGACCAAGGCAAAGCAGTGTTTAAAACTAAATATGGCTTTTTCGAACCCCTCGTAATGTACTTTGGGATGACCAACTCACCATCCACCTTTCAAACCATGATGAATGCAATATTCAAACCACTTATCAATTATCATGAAACACAAGGAACAATCATCCGAGTATACATGGATGACATAGGAATTGCAACATCATCAACAGAAGAAGCACACACAGAAGCAGTACACAACGTCTTAGACCTATTAGCACAACACGACCTATATCTTTGTTACGTCATGGTAGGGACGTTCTCCCGACTTGGGATAGGTTCTCTACAGGGACACTGCACTAAGAGTCACGGGGTTCGGTTCGATGTTCAAAAGGGAAGTTCCAAGGAGGAACTTCAGTTAAAGATGAACGAGTGGACTATGCTCAGATAGTCCTTGAGTGGATAGGAGGGCTTGCTGGGGTTCGTGAGAGATGGAGTATCAAACAGCTTGATTGCTCAGGTACCGTAAGACACAAGAAGTCAAGTCTGGGGCTACTAGCAGCCAACGCAGACAATACTTATAGTAATTAGGATACTAGGGGCGAGTCACGAACAAGTCCTAGTATCGAGTCATCGTAAAGTAATAACGAGTCAGAGCACGAGTCATAAGGGCTCGCGCAGCCATAATGAGTCAATCAGAGTCATAGCGCTCCACCAGGGTCAAGGGGAACAGCAGTGACTCACCAAGCAATCACATAGGAGTCATAATGGCTCCGAGATATTGAGTCAAAGGTCACAAGACCTATAAGTCACGAGACACCACGTCATGAGACATGAAGTCCAAAAAGAGAAAATAAAAGAGAAAATTCGTACAAGTCGTGACACAATCCCCCTTCCAAGCACAAAGTCGCCTCAACTTTGTCAAGCCTAACCAGGGTAGTGGTACTGACACGAAAACGGATGAGGACAATCAGTCCAGTGGTACTTAGGTCCACGACATTCCATACAAGGTCTCTTCATCACTGGTGGTCCGTCTTCTTCGTCATAATCCTCCAGGGCCACCTTTTCTTGGATCCATCCTCCGGATCCGCCTTGCACTTCACGGTCCCAAAACTTGACTGTACCTCCTTCCGTACTAGGAAGAGGCTTGTCGTCCTGCAGGGGCGCCACTCCCTTTTTCTTCAGGCACGTCTTCTGGTTGCTCTTGGCTCGAGGCCACCGCTCCCGGAACTTCTCTGTCATCTTCTTGGCCCTACCCTTCAAGGTCTTGGGCGCATCGTGAATCAACTCCTCCTTCCAGCTTCGGCTCTCGCTCCAGTATCTGCTCGACGACCCTGTACTCCCTATTGACGCGTCTGGTGAACTGACCCAGTCACGTTGGGTACCTGCACTGGTTGACGGGTCGGCACACGCCGCCTCAACTACTACCGAGTCTGAGGGGGCCATGGTGGAGTGGTCAGCAGTGGGTCAGAGGTACTCTTCCCAGTGGTCGCGCACGTGCTCCTCTACAGCGAGGACGGACAGGGCGGCTTGGGCCTCCGAGAGTAGAGTGTTCAGGGTGGACCGCCCCCCTGAGGGTATCAGTGGGCAGTCCTGGTAGGTGGGTGCTGGAGAGTCTGGACTGGGTGTTGGGTTTTGCCTGTCTGTTGTCATGGCAATGGCTGGTGACAAGGCAGCCCAGTCAATGGGGGAGAAGGGATCTTCAGGAGAGTATGGGGGGACAGGGAGAAGTCTAATGTTCTGAGGGATGATCAAAGGAGGGAGCGCAGAGGTGGACTGCATAGAGATGGTGGGAGCTGATGGTGAAGACATGATAGCAGGGGTAGAAACAGAAGGGATAGTTTGAATGCAATGGTGAGGATGTAGTAGAGAGGGAAGAGGATTAGGGATGTCTTCCGTCTTCATTCGCCTTATAACCGTTGAACGTGCTCGAAAGCGCGTGCGTGAGTAAACGTGGGCAGAGGGTGGAGGAACAGTTTAGAGGAAAGCAGCCAAAGAGGGGAAGAATAAGAGATAGCGAGAATGTCCTTCGAGTGCCCACGTTTGGGCCTAACTTCCGGGATATTCACACTAAGACTCTAAGAGAGAGGAAAAGGGGGGCGACCGAGCGCTTTGAGAATGGCAAGTCGGGTGCCCTTATACTTAGGCCTGACCTCGAGGAGACGTTGAAATCACACAAGGAGAAAAGGGATCGAACGAGAAGGAGAGGGGGAATCAACAATTCGATGATACATTCAAGCGCGAACACGACGGCCTTTATACATCCGGTTAGTACCTAAGGCAAACGCAATCCGAAATCGTTGAAGTCGAAACTTGTGAGAAGTAAGTGTAAAGTGGGGAAAAGGTAGACAGGGAGTCGTAAGTAGAGAGGAAGTCGATGGGTGGAAACACGAGGCAAACGCGAGGCAGGAAACACGAGTCGCGAGTAAAGTAGGGGAGTCGGTGAAGAAAGGTGCATGGCCGAACGACAGCGCCGGAGATCTCGACGACGCGCACTACAAGTACAAGAGAAAAGTCAGAAAATAGTAAGAAAAATTCAAGAAATGATGGGCGCGCCTGTGCCCGAGACAGAGAGCACGAACTAAGACATTCCGGCGAGAGAACGAGGCTTGAGGCACGACGACGCGAAGTCGATCGGCCGAGGGTGAAGACGTGGTTGAAGCGATAGAGGTGGAGAGAATGATCGAAGAATGGTGGGTGATAAACGCATGGCAGGCTTGAGGCAGTCGGCATCGCGATTCGAGATGAGGTTAACCCGACATTGGTAAGGTGTGGGTGATCGAAGGGTGTCCGACGAGGGCGGGAGAGACGGGGACACGACGAGGCAAGGAACGACGAGGAAACACGATGGGAGAAGGAAAGAACGGGAACGAGGCGAGACGAAGAGAATAAGGACGAGTAGGTGAGTTGGTGGCGATGGCCGAGATAAGGCGTGACGAGTGACGACTAAGCGGGAACTGAAATGTAGGGAAATGGCCGGTTTCGTGCTCAGAGTAGGGTTTGAAAGTCCGGTTGGGTCCGGTTTTTTGACCATATTTGGTCCAACTGCAACTGCAACTGGTTGCCAAAAAATGAAATTTGTTGCAACCTCAACTGCAACTGCAAAAAACTGCAAAAAAACCAGTTGCACCAGTTGCAACTGGACCCAACTGAATGTTATTTAATCTATCTGAAACTGGTCTAAACTGAGTCAAAACCACTTATAATTAGTGTTAATAGGTACTTATAATAAATTTCTAAGTGCAACTGCCTTATAATGAAAAAATAATTAGGTAAAACAGCCAAAAAAAGCAAAAGTTATGAGTAAAATGATTGTTTTGATCATAACTTGCTCAGTTTTTGGCCGATTTGGGTGATCTTAGGCTCGTTTTGATCAGAAATTCAGCCCAATCACCTGCTGACTAAGAAATCGGTTGCAACCGGTTGCAACCGGTTGGAGGTCAGCTGCCATTTCGGGCAACTGCAACTGATACATTCTAGGATTAGGTACAACTGCAACCAAAAGTCCGGTTTTTTCCAGTTGCAGTTCAGTTGAGTTGCAGTCTTTTTCAGTTCCTGCAACTGGACTTTCAAAGACTAGCTCAGAGGCCGAGCTACCGTTACACCGTCTTTCTTTGTTTGGCCTTCTTTGGTTTCTTGTTGTACTCCGCTATCAGTTCATCAGCGTGTACGTCTTCTGCCCTTTCCCATGAACTGTCACTCGTGGGATATCCTTTCCACTTGATTAGGTAGTGCAGTTTGCGCCCTTTTCCACGATGCTGCACATCCAGGATCTTCTCGACTTCGTATTCGGGTTCTCCCTCTACTAGATCAGGTGGCGGTCGGGTAAAGTTCGGCCCGTGTAGTTCCGTCTCCTTATACGGTGTAAGGAGGTTTGCATGAAACACGTTGTGGATCTTCCATTGCCGAGGTATCTCCACTCGGTATACTGCTTCCGACAACTGTTTCAGAATTTTGAAAGGTCCGTATCGTTTTGGTGCCAACTTGGCTGTAGGGTAGAGGGTTTTCAGGTTCGTGCCCTCGACCCAAACTTGATCTCCTTCTTTGTAGGGGCGGAATTTCTTGTTCCCCTTGTTTGCCAGCTTCATGGCTTTCTGCGCCTTGACGATGCTGTCCTGGGCGTTTCTTCTTGCCTTTTCTAGCGCCGCAATGCGCTCAGTTACTGATGGAATGTTGCTCTTGTTTACCCATTCCACTTTTGGCGTGAAACCCATGATCAAATCATACAGGGTTTGTAGCGTTTGTAGCGTTCGGCCATTGATTATGCGCGAACTCTGCCATTGGCAGATACTTGTGCCAATCATCTTGCCTCTCATCGCACCAGAATCGAAGGTACTGTTCAAGCCATTGATTTGTCCTTTCTGACTGGCCATCAGTTCTTGGGTGATATGCCATACTGATGTTCTGGTGTATCTTCAAAGTTTCGCAGAGGCCTTTTGCGAACTTTGCCATGAATCGGGTATCTCAATCTGAGATAATCTTCTTGGGAATTCCAAACCGTGTGTAGACGTTCTTCAGGTACAGCTCAGCCACTCCTTCCGCAGTAATCATTTCTTGGCATGGGATGAATATAGCCACTTTACTGCAGTCATGGTCCATTACTGTAAGGATTGTGTCGTATTTGCCTGACTTTGGTAGTTTTGTGATGAAGTCAACGGCAACGGTCTGAAATTGTTACGTCTACCACGGACGTTTGCCTGACTTAGGCCTCTCTGAGTGTGGCGAATCTAGCGAAAGGGTAGAAGAGGCGATTGACCCTGCTCTGCGGGTAGAACGAGGGATGTGGGAATAACTCTCCTCCTAATCCTCGATATCCGTGGATATCCTCTCCTTGTTGTAGCCCGGCAGGGGGAGCGTTTGATAGTTCGAGTTCGTCCCACGAAGGGTGATCGATGGTGTATAGGACGCAGTAGGGGGACGCCACGCGTTCGTTGAGGTAAAGATAGACTCGGTGGCAAATAGCGTCGAAGGGATAATCCACTGTCCACGAAGGGAACGTCGGGATAAGTCACAGGGAACCCCTTGGTCTCGGGGTGTTACGACCTCAGCGGGTCGTTCCGCACGAGATGCAATCGAAGTCGGGAGGCGAAGTCGAGAAGTTGCTTTGGCAACTTCTCCGAGGTTTTCGCGACGGGTTTTCGAGCACTTTGACGAGTCAATGAGAATGCTGAGTATTCGACAAAGACTAGCTACAGTACATGGGCTAGTCTACTACAGGCTTTATAGTCATACAATACTGGGTTTTTCATACTATTTTCTAAGAGAAGTGCATGTGCCAGCGAGCATTCAGGGTGCTAACCCTGCTGAGCTGGCACACTCGAGTCTTAACGAGTCAGTAGTCCAAATTCGGAAATCGACGCGCGTCATGTCACGTGATCGTGACATACGCCCCCTTCTTGGTTCGTTCGTCCCGAACGCTTGCTCGTTGGCGACGTGGTGATAATCGATGAGGTCGTGGTACTTGCTGCTGCTACTCGCGATGGTCGGTCCGCGCTCTTGCGGTCTCGATCGTTGTCTCGTGTCGCGACTATGTGTCTCGGCCTTGGTCTCGGCGTCTCGGCGTACTGGTGAGTGGTGACGCGTCTCGGGGCGCGGGGTACGCGGGTCGCTTGGGCAGAGGGTGTTGTGGTCGACAGGGTTGGTAGTACTGACGTTGAGAGGGACGTCGAGGTAGGGAATGGTGAGGCATTGCGTATTGTCGGAGGGCGTGGTGCCCGCGTCTGTAGTTGGTACTGCGGTCGCCCTTGGTTGTTGGGCCGTGGTCGTCATCGAGCCGAGTGCGGTTGTAGTGCGTGGATCAACTGTTGTGGGATCGCGGATGACGCTGTAGTCGATGTCGGGCTCGTGCGAAGTCGGCGTGCTGAGCAATGGGTAAGGGCGAAATCCGCGATCGTCTCGCATCTGTGGTGACGAAGCGTCGCGCGTGGTATCATAAATGGCCCGGGGAATCGTCGGCAAGGTTGACGGTTTGTTGTTCGCCCTGGCCCGAAGGATCCGAGGTCTCGCTGGGAGGTCCGACCGGGGTAGCGGGTGGTGCTGACACACAACTCGGCCAGAGTAGGGGGGCCCAGGGCTGTCTTTGTCGTCGTCCTCGTGGGTATGACTGCAGCCTGCTATCCGATTGTGCAACGAAGTCGGATGCATGGTAGAAGGCGGAGTTGCGTGGGCGATGTCGGGTTCGGATGTCCCCGCGCTGGCATTGGTAGTCGTAGGTGACGAGGTCGATGGCGCGAGAATTAAAGCGATCGCAGTCGCGTGCCTCGGCCCATGCTCGAGCCTTCCTCTCGTCGTCGGCGGTGGGCTGCGGGGACTGGGCGCCGTTGCGGGCCACTGAGCTACTGATGACGGGTCGTTGTCGTTTACTAAGTTGTCACTGAGTACGATACCGTGCCGAACGCTGCGCGTTTTCCCGTGCGCGGCTGACTGGGGAGAGACGGCGAGCGTCGAGGGGGCGATGTCGACCTCCGTGAGCTGGATCTGTGGTGTTTTCGAAACGCTGTCCGGCCATGGGCACCCACCGTTGTCGTTGGCGTGCGTATGTTTTGCCCCAACAGGGCACGGTCGCGTGGGACGGTAATTGCTGTGTGGGAAGAGACATTCGAATGGGGCATGCCCCGGGCTGCTGCAGAGCGCGCTTTGTTTGTTGCGGTGACAATGTCGTTTCTCGTGCGCTGGGTTGTTGCCCCCGTAGAGTTGCTCTCCTGCGCGACTGGTGTGGGTGGAAGCTCGTACGGCCGCCGGGTCGTAGGGGCGGTATCGTTGCGATCCTTGCGGATGGTTTGTCTGTGTCGAGTTGGTGTGCCGTGGTTGCTGGGCGTCGCCGCGGTCGATCGAGCGGGTACTCGGGTTGCGGCGGTCCGGGATCGGTGGACGCGTTGCGAGCTCGTCAGGGCTACGCGGCTGCTCCAGGGCGTTACGAGGGAACACATACCAATGGTCATTGTCGGGCTGGTCAGTCAGTTGCGGAGCGACACTTGCTGCTGAATCGAGTTTGGGCAGTTGGTCTCTCGTCGTGGCACCTGCTTCTATGCCGGCTTCGTCTTCGAGCGTTTGCTCTGGCCTGTCGTCCTTCTCCTCGTTCGCCGTTGTATTTGGTGGCGTAACGGAGCATGTCTTGAGGATGCGCATCGGGTCGGCCAGCGTGAGCGTGTGATCGAGCAACTCGTACTCCTTCGTGGATCGGTGCCGGGCCTGCGCGTAGTTGGACCTTGCGTGTCCTATCGAGGTCGCATTACCTTCGTTCGTATCGTGCCCTGTGTCAATCAGGACTGTGAACCCTTCTCGTAGGTGGGACAGGTACGCGGTGTCGATGCGTAGTGGGTTGCCGTCGTGCCGGACTTCTTCTTCGTACGACTTTGCTGGTAGCGTGTTGAACTCGAGCGCCGAGTCGAGGTCTGTACCAACTTCCTCGAGGTACCCCTCTTCCTGAATCGGGGACGTCCATTCGTACGGTTTAGACGTTTTCACGGTGTTCTCGAGAATGTGTTTCCGCGAGGTGCGGACCTTTTGTCGTTGTGATTGATCGAGACGATCGATGTCGTCGTCTCGTCGTGAGTCGTTCTGTCTGGCGATGTCAGTCCTCCTCGCACGATGGGATATCGTAAGGCTGCTGTGGATCGGGGTGATGTGCGTTTCGTCGTTGCCCGCGTCAAGCATGGCCTCAGTTATCTGGCGGTGGGTACAGAGTGTTAGTGTAGTCTGTATCGCGATGTTCTTATTCTGGAAACCGTGTCTCTTGACCATGGTCTGGTACGTCCTGTGCTCCAGAGGGTCGACAGGCATTTCCTTGGTGAGTGCGTAGTTCAGGCGTTGCGTATCCTCCCAGTTGTGCACGACGTTGTGCTTTGTTGGCCGTGTAGCCTGCCAGTAGCTCTGCAATGTCGTCGTCTCGCCTGTGACTGTGATACCGTCGGCAGCGTTTGTCGGATTCGTACCCTGCCTCGTATTGACCACCGTCGATGAACCTGGGAGCGGTGAATTTACCCCTCTCCTTAGGCAGTCAGCTTCCATGATGACCGAGTGGGATAGGATGCGGGTGAGGCTGGCCGCGGGACGCGGGCTGCGGTCGTCGGATGACGGGGTCCGGCTGTTTCTGTCCCCTGATGGGCGCGATGATACGTCGAGGAGGCCCATGGGGCGTAGCGTGGATACTTCTCGGGTCCGCGGTCCGTTGTGGCATGTCAGCCCGTACGTGTCGTGCGTACGCAGTGCGTCAACATCACTGGGGTCGATGTCCCGTTTGTTGCTATGCGGTACCGGGGGGCGGAATCCTATCGTGCCCATGACGGACATGTAGGCGCTGCCAATGGAGATCCATTGGGTGAACCGCCGTGGGATAGGCGCCATGTCGTGGGAGTGCCTACCCTCTCCTGCATCGGCACGCCGTCCCGGTGTGAAGGGGTGCCCGTGACTCTCTCGCTGTATGTCCCTGACGTTGCTCGTCTTGGGGTCCACGGGGTCTGTTGAGGGTCCGTCCTCGTCGGCGTAGTCGTCGAGGCTACCGAGGGCGTCCCGTCGGCTGTCGTGGCCAAACGCCGAAGCTAGGCCCGTCGTATCGATCGAGGCGATTCGATGCGAGGTTGATCCGTGCTCGTTCGGTGCTCGATCACCCGTGCTTCGACTGCGCGGCAGGAAGCGCTGGGAGGGCATCTTAACAACCCATGGTCTCCACCCGAGGGTTTCGCCGAGGGCACGTTTGCAACGGCCAATCTTCCGCGTTGGGAGGCTTGTCAGCTTGGTCCATCCGTGGTCGGAGTACCGGGCGCTCTGTACGAGGTCAGACGCGAGAATTAGTGACGCCCCGAAAGACCGATGGGGCCACAATGGTGGCGACGGGATTGCGTCTCCTCTCGCAAGTCCGTCTACGCCGAGTTTCTTCCCTACGCGTCCGGATGTGCCTTCCGTGTCGGGACGTGTACCCCTTCTCCTGTCTGGTGTTGCGCTGTCATCCGATGAGGGGAGTCTCGCCTCGGTGTCTATGATCGGATGGAGTGATCGACATCGCTCTCGAACTACCTCTGAGTCGCGCGAGGTCAAGTCAGACTGGTTCGAGAACATAATCGTCGCGAGATCGTGCGTCGGGGATGGTGGTACCGTCGCGGGTGCAGCTGTGAGACCGTGAGCACGTCCTCGACCGTGCAGCTCCGTCTCTATCTCTTCTCTAGAGTCGCCGTCGTCGTGCCCTCCATCGATGAATGGTTGGACGTTGTGCCGTAGCGGGATTCCCCACTCGTCGTCTGAGTCTTCGGAACCGCATGTCCAAACTGTGAGTCCGTTAGACGGGTCAACGAGGATGTCTCTCTTGCCGAAGTCTAATACTTCGTCATCGTCCCCTCCCGATGAGGGTATGCCGTACTCGTCTCTGTCGTCGTAGTACTCTTCGTCATGGAAGGGCTTGCCGTTTTCAGCCTTGTATGTCCGGTACGCGAGTCTACCATACGAGTCTGAAAGGGTGTCCTTCATGCCGCCTGGGTCTCCGAATTTCTTCGTCTCGTACGTAGATCCGTACCGTGCGTCGCTCTCTGTCTTCGGGTCGTCGTCGGCGTCGTCGTCCTCTAGGAGTTGGCTTAGCGCCTCCTCTCGGTCGTACCGTGTAAAGGTATCCCATAACTCTTCGTCATCAAGAGTGTCGCCCGCCGTTAATGCTCTGTACGTCCACGCGTTTGGGAGTTGGGTTGGCCTGAGCGTGTGAGCGGGGATGGTCGTGACCACCAGGTCCGTCTCTTCCTTGGGTGTCTCTGGACTGTCGTGGTCCCGGCGGCTTTTGATTTGTATTAGTATCTCCCGCAGGTCTGCTTTGGTTAGCGGGATGTTGTCTGCTGAGAGGATCTCTCGTAGCCTTTCGCGTTCTTCGTTTGAGAGCGTGTCGATAACTTCGACGGGGTCATCCTCCCCTGGCGCGAGTTGACTTTTGGTTGGTCGTCCGCGATTACTGTCCTCGACTCTCGTCGTTGGATCGACAGTACTTTGTTGCGGGGCCATTGTCTCGCCTCTGTTGTTGGACGATCCCTCTGAGTTGCGCGAGACGTCGTCCTCTGTCGCCGTGGGTTCGGCCGGGACGTCCTCCTCGTCCTCGCAGGTCCATCGTCCCTCCATGAGGTATCGGGAGGTGTCATGTCTTCCCTCGTCCGTGGGAGGTCCGAGGGTTTGACAGTGACCTTCAGCGCTGCGCATAGGGTCTACCGCGCGTCGCGAGTCCCCTTGTTTCGACGTCTGTTCTTCACCCGAGAAGTCATGGTCTCCCGTGTCGTTATAGTTGCGGGTCCCCTCGTCGTCTGTTGCCGTGCGGTGCGAGGTGGTCGTCTCCTCGTCGTCACCGGGCCATCGTCCCTCCATCAGGTATCGGGAGACAGCCTCGTGTCTCTCCTCGTCCGTAAGGGGTCCGAGGGTTCGCGCGTACTGCTCTGCTCGACGTACCAGGTCCGCTGCGCTTGGTCCGTGGCCGGGTTGAACGTCCGCGGGAGTCTGCTCCGTACGTTCCCGTCTGCTGTCGTCGATGGTGGTCTTGCCCGTGGCGGACGTCGGTGGACGAGCTTCCTCAGCTCGCGAGGTCTCGGCGGTCGTTGACGTGGCCGCTTGTATCCGTCTGCGCAGTTCCTGCATCATCGGCGATCGCACACGTGCGCTCTGTGCGCTTTCGTCGAGCTCGCCGCGATCGGTGCCGTTACTGTCGAGGGCTTTTCGTGGTTCTGCGGGAGGCGTGTCACCGTACTCTTGTTCCGGTTCCTCTCCCGCCTGCGTAGCTCCAACGGTCGCTTCCCGCGCCCGTCTACGCAGTTGCTGTGTCCTGGTTGTTCGTGCATGAGCCACCCCGAGAACGTCAGACTGCGCGTCGAGACGTTCCGGAAGCGGTGTCACCCCGGGATCGGGTGACGGGATAAATGAGTATGCGTCTCCACGCGGATGACCATCTACGCGGGCTTCGACTTTGATGCGTGCGTCTCCATGCGTAGGCTCACCTACGTAGGCTTCGACTTCTGCGTCTCCACACGTAGACTCGTCTACGCGGGCTTCGACTTTTGTCCGCGCGTTTCCTCTACGCGAGGTCGTCGTAATCCCTTTCTGTGGCTTTCGTTCATGGGTCACGACTGTCCAGCCGTGCTTTGTCGCCTTCTCTGGTATGTCATCGCAGGCGGCATCGGGGTCGAGCAGCACGTATCTGTTTTTGTTCGTGCTGTTGTTGACCTGTGCGCCATTCGCGCGTACGGAGTGTTGGCGAGTCTCGTACTGTCGGATCGTGGTGTTGCCGGTGTCGTGTCTGCCGAGGGTGTTTGCTCGGGGTCGTGCGTGACCGTTATCGGGTGTCGTGGTCTGTCGTTGCCTGATGGCGTACTGCCGCGTCGTGGGGTCGGAGGCGTCCCCCCGGTGTTGTGTCGTTGGTACGGTAGTACCTCTTCGGTGATCGCTATTGATCTCTGACGGTCGGATCGTGGCTTGGCCTGCGTCGCCGCTGTCTGTGGCGACTGTTCGAGCTCGGGTTTTACAGCGAGCGAGTCGCGTCATTAGCGTGACGATGAGGGTCAGCTCGTCTTTACGAGTCATGCTGTTCGGGTCTGTCGTTGTAGAGTGCGCGGGTGTAATCCTCTGTCCGCCTCTGGTCCACAGTGTCTGTCGTGTCTGTTGGACGGGTGTCATGGTCGATCTCGTGGTGTCTGTTGTGTCCGTCGAGTCTGCTCGGTGTCGGCGTCCGTCACCTCTTACGGGTTCCGGATCACTTGTCGTCTCGGGGCTTGTCACTCCAAGCCTAGAGGTCGATATGTCGGTATCCGCGCAACGAGCGCGGGATCGGTTGAGGAGAGCTAGTCTTTTGTTACGACCTCAGCGGGTCGTTCCGCACGAGATGCAATCGAAGTCGGGAGGCGAAGTCGAGAAGTTGCTTTGGCAACTTCTCCGAGGTTTTCGCGACGGGTTTTCGAGCACTTTGACGAGTCAATGAGAATGCTGAGTATTCGACAAAGACTAGCTACAGTACATGGGCTAGTCTACTACAGGCTTTATAGTCATACAATACTGGGTTTTTCATACTATTTTCTAAGAGAAGTGCATGTGCCAGCGAGCATTCAGGGTGCTAACCCTGCTGAGCTGGCACACTCGAGTCTTAACGAGTCAGTAGTCCAAATTCGGAAATCGACGCGCGTCATGTCACGTGATCGTGACACGGGGGTATGCTGGACGACTCACTTAAAGGGGGAGATCCCTATAGAGCGAAGAACTGGCAGTGGTATTGGAAGAAGACCAAGATACCGTCCTTGGTCTTCGAAGCTCTCTACTTATACAGTTACGCGCGGGCTTTCAAGCGCCGCTTCGATCCTTACTAGCCAATAGCGTAAGTACCGTGAACCCTAGTACAGCTATCCTAGTATGAGTCACTACGAGTCATGATCCGATCCGTTATCGTACACAATCACATGTGCCGGAGCTTACCCGGCTGACTGATCTCATAAGTCCATGACGATATACTGCTGACGCGGTGTCATACCCTTGCCGTCAGTGTCCACTTCCGGGCCGAACGTAACATCACCCCCTTTTCAGGATCGGGCCCCAGACCGACCGCGCTCTAAGACCTCCCTTATGGTGGCAATGCGCTGCCCTTCCTCTGCTCCGGGGCGGTAAGAGTCCCTCTCGTCTTCGATGCGCTTGATGGCGTTTGCGCGCTCGAGGCGCAGTACGCACTGTCGTCGGGTAATCCCGATCTTCTCGAGTTCCTCCACCTTCTTGCGAAGCTCCTCCTCCTTGGCTGCGTATCCCGCCTGAAGGCATCGGTAGCGGTGTATCTCCGCTGTAACCGAGAGATCCTTCATCCCCAGAAGGGCGGCGTCGACCGACTCGCGGTAGCTGCTGTCCTGATCTAAGAAGATCAGGTCGTCGTCGGTGTAGGGTGCCGGACTCGGGTGGTCGTAGTCGGGCGCGGCATGCACGGATTTCCCGTACTGCTGGTCGCTGCCCTGTCGGTAGGCGAGGACAAAGGGGTCCGCCGTAAAGACGAGCTGCGTATAGCGAGCTGGGTGCAACCTCCCCTGAGCGTCTCGTATCTGGAAGGGGATGTAATGGACTCCCCTGTTGTGTTGGTATCCGTGGGGTGGCGGAGTTTCCACCCGAGATCGGGAAACTGGACTGTGTTCCTCCACCTGATACCGGTGGAGCGCGGGTCGAGAAGCTTTCAGTGCACGCATTGGTCGCCCGTCGGTGGTGCATACCGGCGGGGTTTCATCGTGAGTAACTGTGAGGTGAGTCCCATACGTGATATGGCGATTGAGCGGGCAATGCTCCTCCGACAGGTACCGGTTGTACTCTTGATCCTCTTGTACCATAGTTTGGTCTTGACGGGACGGAGGTCGCATCGGGATGTGACCTTGCGCCGAAGGGGACCGTGAATGTACGGCTGTAGGGCTTGGCGAAGGAAGTAGGGATGGTGCGGGGGAAGAGTGACGACTTCCTGCTGGTTGAAGGGACTGGGGAACTGACATGGGTGATAGTGTTGGGGCGTTCTGTACAATGAGGGTCGGCTGTACTGAGATGGGGAGTAGGTCGTCGAGGACATAGTGGACTTGGACTGGGGACTGGGACATGAGTGTGAGGGATAGAAGGGAAAGGAGATGGGGACGTCTCTTGGGTTTTTCCTGCGCTTATATGCACTTCTCTGGCGGGGTTTAAATGTTTGAACTCCCTTATCGCTTCATCAGCGAAGACGTCATCCTTCGAGACCCATTGATTATCTGAGTCCGGGTATCCGCGCCACTTTACCAAATACTGCAGTTTCTTTGTTCTGCCGAACCGCCGAGAGTCTAGAATCTTCTCGACTTCGTATTCTTCTTCTCCTCCTACCAATTCCGGCGGTGGGCACTGATAGTTGGGTCCGTGTGTGGGAGTTTCTTTGTACGGTGTCAGAAGGTCTGTATGGAACACGGGGTGGATGCTCCACTGCGTGGGAAGTTCTAGGCGATAATTGACTGCGGACATCACCTGGGTGACCTTAAACGGGCCGTGTCTCCTGGGCGCAAGCTTGGTGGTTGGTTGGTTGGTACGTAAGTGGCGTCCTTCTAGCCATACTAAGTCCCCAATTTGGTACTTGGGCGTATCTTTGTGTTTGATCCACCCCTGCTGCGCTTTGATCATCAGTTCTTGGGCGCGTGTTCTAGCCTCTCTGAACTGTTTCAGGCATAGCGCCACTTGCGGGATTGGTGATGGGCGATCCATCCAGTCGGCTCGTGGATTGTATCCCATAAGGAGGTTGAAAGGGGATTCCTTTGTTGCTTCGTTGGGCCAGTTGTTGTGCGTGAATTCGGCCATTGGGAGGTATCTGGTCCAGTCGTCCTGTCGTTCGTTGACCCAGAATCTGAGATATTGTTCTAGCCATTGGTTAGTGCGTTCTGACTGGCCGTCTGTGCGAGGGTGGTAGGCTGTGGAAATGTTTTGTTCTATCCCCAGTATCTTGCATAGTTCTCTTATGAACTTGGAGGCGAATCGGGGGTCTCGGTCACTGATGATACGCGACGGTAGTCCGAACCTGGTGAACACATGTTTTACGTACAGGGCTGCAGTCCCTTCTGCCGTAATTTCCTCTAGGCACGGAATGAATATGGCTGCCTTGGAGCAATCGTGGTCCGTAATGGTCAGTATCGAGTCGCATCCTTCCGATTGTGGTAGTTTGGTAATGAAGTCGAGTGCTATGGTTTGAAATGGGGTCGCTTCCGGTTTCGGGAATATCGGTTGTAGAGGGGCTCGCGTGGGCCGGTTGTTGACCTTGATCCTTTGGCAATCGGCACATCCTTTGACATAGTCTTGGGTTTCTTGGCGTAGGCCCGGCCACCAGTAGTATCGTTCTACCATTTTGATCGTTCGGTTGATTCCTGGATGTCCGTGTACTGGTGGGTCATGGTGTACCTGAATAATGCGCCGGCGTTCGTGTAGATCTCCTGTTACTACGCGTCTTCCATCTTTGTACCACATTCCTTCGATCCTTTTGAGTTTATGCGGGTCTACCCATTTTTTGATCGTCTGTTCTTCCTGGGTGTAGACCGGGCATGTTGTTTCCATCTCCAGGGCGTCGATTGTGGGTTTTGTACGAGTGGGGTTTTCCGTGGTATCGATGACGTTTGCTCGGACGAAGATGTGGTCTGGCAGTACCGTGACGTGTTCGTTGTCGTTTTCTCCTTGGTCGTAGTCTGGTCGTCGCGACAGAGCGTCTGCTCGTCCGTTTGCTGTGCCTTTGATGTGGTGAATCTCGACGTCGTATTCTGACAGTTCCAGTACTTCCCTTGCTACTCGTCTGCTGATTGTCATGGACGCGTATTATTTTCCCTATTTTTCTGTATTTATACGGATTTATTCGGTGAAGATATGAAGGGCCGAAGTACAGAGGTATTCGTTAGTCACATGCGTTTGCCACCATGTGCACGTGATCGTGGGATTAGTATCCCTTAACAGTATGGACTCATACGATTGGACGATAAGGATAGAAGGGACTAGAAGGATCTAGAACGTGCTTAGTAGTTTACGCTTACTCGCTGTATTAGGTTTTACTCAGCAAGTGGAGCCGCTCGTAAGCGTTATGACAGAGTGCCACGTCAGCACCATAGATAACGCTATTAATAGACACGACGCGTCAGCTCCTGAGTCATAGGACCTTACTGTACACTTAGTAATAGTGTTCGAACTCAGTTTAGACTCAGCCGCAGTAGTGTATATAAGCTTCCCTGTAGCGTCCTGAGTGGAACCAACTTGTCCTCTTGGTTCTCCACTCAGGTGCGCATTCCTCTGTATTCCCTTACTTCTCTCCAATCTAACTTGTCCTCTTGGTTCTCCACTCAGACGTGCCACTGTGTGATCACCTCAGACTTGAGTTCTTGTATAAAGACTCCACGCGTCTGTATCTCCACAGTGACTGTACGTTGGCGCGTGACTTGTCTCCGCGCCGAGTTGAGTGTGCTCACCGTTGCGGTTCACTTTAGTTCTCACTGACTTGGCGTAGCGCAGCAGTCGCACCGCTACACTGATCTTTTGCGGGGATCTCCAGTATAGTAGGTTCATGTGGTGGAGAAGACCTTGATCTTGTGTGGTGAGCCGGCGAGGTATTGTCGCCAGTTGCGTAGGGCTTTCACAATTGCAAGGAGTTCCAGGTCGTAGATGTCGTAGTTTCTTTCGGCTGCGTTTAGAGTGTTTGAGTAGAATGCGATGGGGTGTCGTTTATTGTTTGCATCTCGTTGAAGGAGTACCGCTCCTACTGCGTAGCCTGAGGCGTCCACTTCCATCTCGAATTGTTTGTCCAGTTTGGGGTGTTTGAGCACCGGTTCGCTTGTCACCAGGCTTTTGAGTTTGTCGAACGCTTGTTGTTGTTCTGTTCCCCATTGCCATTCCGTATCTTTTCGGGTTAATTTGTTGAGGGGTCGTGCGTGCGTGGCAAAATTTCTGATGAAGGCGCGGTAAAAGTTACAAAATCCAAGGAATGATCTTACTTGTTTGACGGTTTTTGGGGTTGGCCAGTCTCTGATGCCTGAAATTTTGACGGGGTCCATGCGGATCACCCCCTTTTCAATGATTACCCCCAGGTAATCGAGAGAAGAAGAGTGGAAGGTGCATTTCTCTGGTTTCAGGTATAAGTCGTGTTGTTCCATTAGGTCCAGTATGTCGTGTACTGCTTCGGTGTGCGCTTGTTCCGTTGAGGCGGTTGCGATTCCGATGTCGTCCATGTATACTCTGATTATTGTCCCTTTAGTTTCGTGGTATTCGATAAGGGGTTTGAATATGTGGTTCATCATTGTCTGGAACGTGGATGGGGAGTTGGTCATTCCGAAGTACATTACCAGTGGTTCGAAGAATCCGTGTTTGGTTTTGAATGCCGCTTTTCCCTGGTCTCCGTCCTTGATTAAGATGTTGTTATACCCCCACCATACGTCGAATTTGGAGAATATCCATCCAGCGCTTAGGTCTGCGATCAGTTCTGGGATTAGCGGGAGCGGGTATTGGTTGCGTATGGTCCATTTGTTCAAGGTTCGATAGTCCTGTACCGGGCGTAGTTTTCCGTCTTTCTTTTTAACGAAGAAGAAGGGTGATGCGTACGGGGATTTGGAGGGTCGTATGTACCCTTTGGCCAGTTGCTCGTCTAGGAACTCTTTTAGCGCTTTGTCCTCTGCTTGATTTACCGGGTATATCTTGCAATCGATGGTGTCTGGTGCGTCGGGTTTGAGCTCTATGGCGTGGTCCCATGGTCGGGAAGGGGGAAATCTATGTGATTCTTCCTCGCTGAATACTTTTGCGTGTCTTTGGTATTCCGCAGGTATTTCTTTCTTTCCCGTGTATTGTTGTGCCGATATCGCCATGTCGGTTGCCGTAGTCCGGAGGTGTATTGGGAGCGACTCCTCTTCCAGTTCTTGGTATTTTTGGTTGGCGGCGTCGTCTGTGTACTGGGTGATAAGTCGTCGTATTTCCGTGAGGTCTAGATGTCGGGGGTTTGTTGTTCGTAATATGATGGGGTATTGCTTGGTGTCCAGGGTGGCTGTTGCCCATTGGATTCTGGGTTGGAACATGGCTAGCCAGGGGTATCCCAGTATGAGGTCTTCTCCTCCTACGTTGGTCACTAGGAATTTGATGTCTTTTTGTTTTCCGTCAGTCTGGATATTCAGGTCTATGTAGTGGGTGATTTTCCCCCCTTTGTTGTGTGTTCCATCTATATTCCAGATGTTTCGTGGGCATTCTAGTTCTTTTGTTCCTAGGCGCATTCTTTTGACGAAGTCCGGGTGTATAAAGTTGTCTGTTGCTCCGGAATCGACTAGTGCTTTCTTTTCGGCCATGAAGTAACTCGTGCGGATCGAAACTGGGACATGCATAGATTGATAGCGCGTTATGAACGATGAGTTACAATTGACTGCCCTCACCCAGGCCGTTGGGTTCAGGCGTCCTGAAAATCCGGATTCCCTGCCATATTTCTGGCGAACATCTCTCTTCCGTCCTCCTCTAGGTTTGCGATTCTGCCCATGATATCCTCTACCCGTTGTTGGGAGGTGGTTCCGCTGTTGACTGATGCGGTCTCGTCGAGGTCAATAAGGGGTTCCCCTGCTGTGCTTTGTGAAGCGGAGGGTACTTCCTCGATGTAGGCGGTTCTTCCTTGGAGCGTTCCGCGGTTACGCGGTTGGCGTGGCTGTGTGCATTCTCGTGAGAAGTGACCCTTCTGGTTGCAGTTATAGCAGGTAACGTCCCTGCTATTGAATATTCCTCGTCCTCCACGCCCCCTGCTTAGGAATCCTCCTCGGGGTGCGAATGGCGGTCTTCCCTGGGTGTAGTCCCTCCATTCTTGGGGATTGTTGGGGTTTGCTTCTTCTGATCCTGCGACCCTAGCGCGGATTCTTCCTGGGGTGGTATCCATTGCCTCTGGATGGTTGCGATATTGCTGCCACCCTTGTTGTCTAGTCGGGGGTTGGAAGCGTGCGGGTTGTCCTTGTCTCGGTCGCGCGTTGCTTTGTGGTTGTCTTCCAAAGCCGTCCATTCGGGCTTTCATGTGGATGTACTGTTTTTGTTGCTCGATGGCTGCGGTTTTCCACTGTTGGTAGGTGTGAGGGCTGTGGAATTGATACGCGTTTCGGTAAAGGTCCATTGGTAATCCTCTGGTGAACTTGTCCAGGACTAGGGGTTCGTCTAGACGGTAGTCAGCCTGTCGGACCAACTTTTCGAATTTAGTGACGTAGCCATCTATGTCGGTTCCTGTCATCCTGAACCCTTTGTCTAGCTCTAGTCTGGCTCGTTCTTGTTCCATATTGTCGCGGAACTGTCGCTTGAAGGCGAGTTCTACTCCCACCCATAGCCATGTGTCGTATCGGTCAATGTGACCGTCGAGCCATTTCTGGGTTTCCATGGTCCACTCGTCGACTAGTGGTCCTTGGATGTAAGTGAGAAACATCATCGCTTTGACGTAGGGGATTTGTAGGCTTCGGTTTGCGAAGTTGACTCCTACGTATCGTTTCCACTGGGTGAGGAATGCTTCGGCTTTGTCGCGATCTCCTGTGAACACCATTGGTTCTTTCCCTATGAATTTGTCGGTGGTTGCGTTGTTGGGAGCCTGGGTGTGGATGGGTTGTCCTTGATCGTCTCCTCCTCCTCCTCCTCCATGGTTTCCGTCATCCGGGTCTCCTCCTGGAGGTCCTGGGTTGTCTGCTTCTTTGAACAGCGCTGTTCTTGTGTGGGTCTCTTGAGTGATTGTCTGAGACATGTTGGTGGGGATGGACTTAGCGATTTCCTCTAGGGTGGTTTCTTCGGTCTCGTTTTTGATGATCCGAATTTCCTCGGGGTTGCTTGCGAGTGAGGGGGACGGTGCTGGGGTCTTGGGTGTGGGAGATCGGGCTGGTTCTTCTTCTTGTCCGTCGATTATACCCCACTGGTCTCTGGTTACTACGTTGTTGACTGTGATGTCGAGGTTAAGGCTAGAGGTTGCGGGTCGTGTTATTTGGTATTTGTTGTGGAGGTCGTCCCACTTGATCTCGGTCCAGCAGGTGTTTTCGAAGTTGAATTCTACTGGTATGATCTGCTGTTGGTTCTGTCGGTTATAGTAGTAGGTTACGTAGCCTGGGTCCTCTGCGTCGTCTTTC
Source organism: Lactarius sanguifluus (assembly GCA_021527775.1). NCBI lineage: Eukaryota > Fungi > Basidiomycota > Agaricomycetes > Russulales > Russulaceae > Lactarius > Lactarius sanguifluus. The sequence continues at coordinate 136,496 of JAKEYF010000130.1, read as the reverse complement.
CAAAACGCGGATTCTAGATATCTTTTGGGTACGTTTCGTTCTCCTCTTCTGTCGATGTGGTAGGGTCTGAAGGGCACCCAGTAGTCCTTGGTTGTCTGAAGATTGGCCACGATGGATCTTGGTCTTAATGTTACGTCTACCACGGACGTTTGCCTGACTTAGGCCTCTCTGGGTGTGGCGAATCTAGCAAAGGGGTAGAAGAGGCGATTGACTCTGCTCTGCGGGTAGAACGAGGGATGTGGGAATAACTCTCCTCCTAATCCTCGATATCCGTGGATATCCTCTCCTTGTTGTAGCCCGGCAGGGGGAGCGTTTGATAATTCGAGTTCGTCCCACGAAGGGTGATCGATGGTGTATAGGACGCAGTAGGGGGACGCCACACGTTCATTGAGGTAAAGATAGACTTGGTGGCAAATAGCGTCGAAGGGATAATCCACTGTCCACGAAGGGAACGTCGGGATAAGTCACAGGGGACCCCTTGGTCTCGGGGGTATGCTGGACGACTCACTTAAAGGGGGAGATCCCTATAGAGCGAAGAACTGGCAGTGGTATTGGAAGAAGACCAAGATACCGTCCTTGGTCTTCGAAGCTCTCTACTTATACAGTTACGCGCGGGCTTTCAAGCGCCGCTTCGATCCTTACTAGCCAATAGTGTAAGTACCGTGAACCCTAGTACAGCTATCCTAGTATGAGTCACTACGAGTCATGATCCGATCCGTTATCGTACACAATCACATGTGCCGGAGCTTACCCGGCTGACTGATCTCATAAGTCCATGACGATATACTGCTGACGAGGTGTCATACTCTTGCTGTCAGTGTCCACTTCCGGGCCGAACGTAACAGTTGTCATGGTGGTCATGAACCATGGTGGCCATGGGTGGCTGTGGTTGTCATGGACACTGACTTGTGGCTGTTGTTGTGATTGTGATTGTTGTGTTTGTTGTGGGCATGTCATGGTTGTTGCTGCTGTTGTTGTCACCTCACTGAGAGTCTGCTGATGGCCACTGGGTTCAGGCGACTCCTGTGCCTACTCACATACACACACCAAGCCTGGTACAGCCCACAATGGGCATATCTGAGTCTGGTAGCACAGGAGGAAGAGTTTGTGGATATGGAGGGTGGGAGGCTAGGAGAACAATCGGTCAGAATGGGTAGAGTAAGACAATAGGATGATGATATGGATGAGATTACCTCTCAGGCTGAGGGTTTCATCTACTTGCATTGCTCGCTAGAAAAGCCATCAATTGAGCACCCCAAGCAGAGATGGGATGAGACATGGGAATGCACCCTAGGGGCCATTTGTGAGTTGCCAATGTTCAAGTTGATCCAATGTGGTGAGGTGAGTGGGCAAGGTGATGAAAGAGACAGAGAGAGGGGAAGGTGGGTAGAAAGATAGGACAGAATGGGATGAGTGTGAGAGAAATTAATGGGCCAACAATGGTGATACGGATTGTCATAGCAAATAACTAGCAATGAGTCCAGCTAAGCCATGTGGAGATGATCTGATCCAGCCTGAACATGGGCATCATCACAGTGTCAAGTGAGGTGTCAAGACTTGAAAAAGTAAACTGTGTTAGCATAAGTTGACATGATGGTGGAAGTCATACCCACAGGTACATGTTTTGCATGAGTTGGAAAATTGCTACCCTGATCCTGACTGTTATTCCATTCCCTTTTTTAGGTGTCATATGTACAAATCTCAATGACAAATCTAGCTACTGAAAGCCCAGGCTCAAGGGCCTGGCTCAGGCTTTCTATAGCCCAAGCTGAGCTGTAGGCCCTCCAAAGCCAGATGCAAGGGCCCAGCTGGGCTCAGGCTTTGAGGGCTTGGCTACCCAGGCTTTAGGGCTTCAGGCCAGGCCTTGCAAACCACTATCTATGACATCACTATACAATGACATCATGGACTCCTCTGGACTCCTATTTAGTGTTTAAAAGTCCAGTCATGTAAACTGCAAAAAACCGCAACTGGACCAGACTGAAACCGATCAAAACCGGACTTGCAGTTGCAGTTCTCCAAATTTGGGAATTTGATCGGTTGCGGTTCACCGGAATTTGGTGCCCGGGTGAACCACACAAAACCAGCTCAGGTCGGACTCAACCAGTCTTTCCCGGGTTGGTTGTCACAACCGAACCTTACACTGGCTTACACACCACAGCCTCTGACGCGTCACATTGTTACATGTCACTGGCACATGTTGTGAACGCTATCCACGACGACTGGACTCGGACAACCTCCACCTCGACCACCACATGTCTAGGCGCCCACGCAATGACGCATGTCATCAACATGACAGCGTGACTACAACAGGATCGGCCACGACGACCTAGCTACGACGACGAGGGCAACGCCAGCGGCTGTTGGCGGACAGTCAACACCAATCCTTGCACCAACCACCACGCCGACAACTCAAGCTGCAACCACGACGGCGCAGTCACGGCAACGAGGGCGACGACGGTCAGCCAACAACCGCTGCCACTACGATGGCAGCGGCGACTCGGACGCTAACGACAACACAGACGCCAACAATGGCACGGATGCCAACGACGGCATGGACGTAGAGATGTCAACGAGTGACACTCACGAGTACAAGTACTCGTCGGAATTTTCCGAGGAGCGACTTGTACTCGACTTGTACTCGTTGGTACGAGTACTCATCGGTGCGAGTACTCGCCGAATTCTTGGGACTAATACTCGTACTCGCGGCGCGAGTACCCATCTAAGCCGCGAGTACTCGTATTCATTCAGACAGTACGAGTACTCGTCTGAAACGAGTACTCTAAGGATATTCTTATTTTTGCCAGACCTAGCTACAAACATGTACTGTAAACACTAGCTATACTACCTATAATGCCCGCCGCACTGTGGCTGCCCCCTGCCGCCGTCGCGTACTATCGTTGTTCCATGTCACCACCAGCCGTTGTCGTTGTCGGTGTCGTCGCGGACCGTTGTCGTCGTTGGCCATTGTCGTGGTGGGCTGTTGGTAAGCCATTGTCATCGTAAGCCGCTGTCGCTGTGGGTCGTTGTCGTCATGGACCGATGTCGTCTTCGTCTTCGTCGTCGTTGTCGTGTTCGACCTGCCTTGCCATGCCGTAGTGTTGTCGTGGTCGACCCATCGTCGATAGGGTGCCGGCGTGGGTTTGTCGTCGTCGGGTGGCTGGCCACTTGCTGGTCCCACTGCCATTGTCATATACCAAGGTCGTACTGTAGTTGTAAGTTAGTGGTGGTCCGGTTGAGGGTAAGCAACTCACGTGGTGTAAGCAACTCACCAATAAGAGCAATGCTTCCCACGCCCGGTGATTGCCAGTTTCGCATATGAGGACCGGCCCACAGGCTGCTTCAAGCCACGTGCACTCGCAACAATACCACCACCAGCAACAGCAAGACGGTGCCCGCGACGACAACGATGCGATGACAACGACGGAGCAATGCCCCAACCATTGCAACGGGGCGATGCCCGTTGACCACGACCACGGGGTGATGCCGGCAACAGCAAGACGGCGGCGGCAATGACGCCTTGGACGACGCAACGACGACGACGACAGAGCGACACCTGTCGACAACAGCAACGCATACCCGTTGACTGCGACAACTGGGCGACACGGACGACATCGACCGATGACAACAACAACAGGGGAGACCCGGGCTGCAACGTCCAAGGCGACCAAGAAGGCGACGCATTGACAACGATGATGGGGGCAACAATGACCAGACGACGACAACGACGACGGGCAACGGCAATGACAGTGCTGACTCGGACGACCACTCAGAAGGCAAGCCTTGTGGCTCTCTAGTAGTAGATTCCTTAGATAGATTGTAACTTGATATGAAATAAACTACTTTATGCAAAACTGTTCTTCCAACTTAAGTACAGGTGGGACCAATGGTAATGCCAAGTACCACGAGTACTCGCGAGTACTCACGCTCAGAAAAAGACAAACTCGTACTCGTGCTCACGAGTACTCGCAGGCGCGAGTACTTGTCATGTGACGACTCAAACGAGTCAAACTCATGAGTGTACTCATTTGTCAACAACTCGTTGACATCTCTGCACGGACGCCGACGACAATACGGACACCGACGATGACATGAAGAGGAGTGCCGCGCCAAAGCGTGCACAAGTGTTTACAATCACTCTCACTCCCCTGGGTTCCAAGTAGCCACCTTGTATAGTGTGTAGTACTAGTAGACAATTGTAGTGTCCAAAATATAGAATTGTTTGACTGCAGTTGTATGCAGTCTAAGTCGACCATTGGCCAGTTGTGACCAACCCAGGAAGAGCCAGTTCAGACCGAGTCGAGCTGGTTTTTGAAAATTCGGCAACTGGATACAACCGACTTTTGTCAGTCCGGCCTGACTTGGGGCAAAATATAGAAAAACGAGAACCAGTTCAGTCTGGTTTTTCCAAATTAGGGCAAAAAACCGGACCGAGTCGGACTTTTAAACACTACTCCTATTGTACTTCGTCCTTGTACTGATTCCCTTTGTTCTATCTTTATTGTGATGTCACTATGATATCATAGTCTAGCCCTTCCTTGTTCTTTGCGCCTTGTTCTCCATTTACACACTCCTTCGTGTCCACCTGTAGAACAATGCTCCTTGTATTCTGTGACTCCGTGTTACCTGTGTTGTACTAATGTCACACCTCTGTATAGTATAAGTAGAGTACTCTGTACGCTCTGGCACCACACCAGTTCTCATCTGTTGTGTGCCAGGTATGTCTCCTCTCTTGTAATAACACCAGTTCTCATCTGTTGTGTGCCAGACTCTACATCTGCTTCACTTGCAAGACTTACTCTGTTGCTGCTTCCAGTCACCCTCTATATCTCACCACAGTCTCCTCTTGTCACTGTGAGTATAGTCCTCTATGTGCACTGTTCATCAGGTGCAAGGCTGCATTGGCAGAGCATCTGCAGTCGCTGTTGCTGCTGCTGCTGTTACTGAGATGGTTGTCGTCTGGGGTCCAAGCTTTAATGGGCAGAGAGCCCAACAACGCTATTGTTGTCATCGTAGTTGCTAGTAGGAAGTACCGCTCGAGGCTCACGCATGTGAATGACCAATCAAAGACCGGTTACAAAGACCGGTTATCAAAGACCGGTTGTGACCGGCCCCAACTGGCCTTTAGCGGTTCATCCGGGCACCGGATTCTGATGAACTGAAACCGGCTGATTACTCAGATTCCGAGAACCGCAACCGGAAGTCCGGTTACAATCAGTTTCAGTCCGGTCCGGTTCCAGTTTTTCACAGTTCACATGACCAGACTTTTAAACACTACTTTTGTCAGGACACTTAGGTCCCAATGGCAACATCAATGTCACCTTCAAATTCGCATCTTTTGCAGCTCGGCGAGCCTTCTTGTTTGCAAGGAGTGGGTTGCCATTATCTGTTGCTTGCTCCGTTGCAACGCACTTGCATTGAAGGCCCGAGGATTCCGCAGACATGAAGTAGTAGTCCAAGACTCCAGTCAACTTTTATTTTGTATTTAATAGACATTTCCGAGGCACGATTGAATCAGATTGATGGACAGGTTAGTGGGCGCTGCATGCTAGTGGAAAGGGGCCGCGCGATTTGCCGTTTGCCACAGTGTGTTCCACCACATTCCAATGTCTGCCGCTGCTCCAAGTCAGGCTCATGGTAAATGTATTCAACCCACTGCTAATCCGCTGAACCACCGCTGCAGGTACGGGTACAGGAGGGTTGCCACAACACAACCCGTACCCGTACCCAGGGTACCCTACCTGCTACCTGGCCCAGGTTTTCAAACCCACGGGCAATGCCTAGGTCCAGTCTGTCGATGACTTGCATGTACATGGCTTGCTGAGTATGGCCCTGAGGCATGGTGATGGGGAAGTGGATAAAATCATCCCCCCTGTTGTGTTTGAATCCATGGGGGGCAAGGTGCGTGTGGCCCAGCTGGTGGCGCAGGCGCATGGCTGTGTGGAGAGGGGTGGCTTCCGCAGTGATTAGTCTTTGAAAGTTCAGTTGCAGGAACTGAAAAAGACTGCAACCCAACCTGACTTCAACTGGTAGCAACTGCAACTTTCAGTTGCAGTTGCAGAGTTTTATGCATCAGCAACTGCAGTTGTGCAACCAGTTGCAACTGGTTGCGACCGGTTGCTTAGTAAGCAAGTGATTGGGCTGAATTTCTGATCAAAATGAGCCTAAGATCACCCAAATCGGCCAAAAACTGAGCAAGTTATGATCAAAACAATCATTTTACTCTCATAACTTTTGCTTTTTTTGGCTGTTTTACCTAATTATTTTTTTCATTATAAGGCAGTTGCACTTAGAAATTTATTATAAGTACCTATTAACACTAATTATAAGTGGTTTTGACTCAGTTTAGACCAGTTTCAAATAGATTAAATAACATTCAGTTGGGTCCAGTTGCAACTGGTGCAACTGGTTTTTTTGCAGTTTTTTGCAGTTGCAGTTGAGGTTGCAACAAATTTCATTTTTTGGCAACCAGTTGCAGTTGCAGTTGGACCAAATATGGTCAAAAAACTGGACCCAACCGGACTTTCAAACCCTAGCAGTGATGGTGTTGCGATCAGAGATGTCAACGAGTTGCTGTCAAACGAGTCACTCGCGAGTGTGACTCATCACGTGACGAGTACTCGCGCCTGCGAGTACTCGTGCCTGGATACTTGCACGAGTACGAGTTCACATTTTTCTGAACGCGAGTACTCGCGAGTACTCACGGAAATACCATGTAATTCCAGGCTTTCAAGTTGAAGTGTTCAAGTTGCAGTGTTACATGTTACAGTTCATGAAGCTGTTTATCGCAATTTATCGGGTTGGCACAGGTTAGTTTTATTGCATGTAAGTACTCAGGCTACAGACTACAGTACTGTAAGTAAAGGACTAGCCACTTTTTTCTCGCCGCAGCCGTGTCTGAGTCGTTGTCGTCGGCCCATTGTGGTGTGTCGCCTCGTTCCGTCGTCGCCTCGTCGCGGTCGTACCTTGTCGTTGGCCGTCGCCCCACCTTCGTAAGTCGACGGGTATTGATCCATTGTCGTAATCGACGGGCATTGACCCGTTGTCCGAGTCGTCATCGACGGGCATTGCCTGGTCGTCGTGGTCGGTGCTTGGGTCGGTGGGCACAGGCTGCCCGGTCGTGGTTGCGTCGCAGCCGTCACTTCGCCCGATTGCTATTGCTGGTGTCGTAGTCGTGGCTGCGTTGGCAGGATGCTGGGCGGCGGCTGGTGTTTGTGCAGTTCGAGGCTGCGTCGGCAAACTTGAGGCGTGTTGTCGTAGTTTGTCGTTGGCGATGCATGTGGCCGTGGCTTGGATTTGTCGGAGATTCGCATGTATGAAACTGGCAATCACCGGGCGGGCGTGGAAAAGGTGCTTCCCAAGGGCCACGCTGGCTTCCCACGCTCAACGTTTAAGACTACGACGACCACAACCCCCCGCCAGTGTCCTGTCCAAAACACGACGACGGCGGCCCTCCCAATGATGGCTACGACACAGCGGGCCGCGGCAGCAACAACGGCGACGCGGCGACGACGGTTCAACTACGACGGCAACTTTGGCAAGGCCAGCTCGAGACGACAGTGACAACGACGCGATAGGCAATGGCGGCGAGGCGGCGACGACACGATGGCATGGCAAGCTCGAACGACGACAACGACAGCGCGATATACAACGACGGCGACACGGCGATGACACGACCAGCGACAGCACGGATGTGACGGCGGTGGGGGGCTGAGGCGGGCTTTATGTACAGTTATTCTTTAGTAGTGTAGTGCTTATATCACAGTAGAAATGATAATATTATCCACGAGTACTCGTTCAAAACGGGTACTCGTACCACTCGAACGAATCTGAGTATTCGTACTCGTGAGTACCCGTGGCTCAGACGGGTACTCGCAACGCGAGTACGAGTGTCGGTCCGGAAAGATTGGCGAGTACTCGTAAGCACGAGTACTCGCACCAACGAGTACGAGTCGAGTACGAGTGGTCGTTCGGAAAAATCTGACGAGTACTCATACTCGCGAGTATAACTCGTTGACATCTCTAGTTGCGATAGAGGGGACAACCCGTAGTGTCACAGGCATATGGGTCTCGGATGGGTGGTCAGAGTCGGTGGTGTTAAAGATGGACAGGTGCTCAGCTGGGTACCACTCCCTCATAAGCTCCGGCTGGTCATAAATTGCACATTCATCATCGCATCAAATTGTCGGCGTAGTTCCAGGAGCCTCATTCTCCTTGTTGCTGCCTCAGCTCGACGCATGGCCACTCTCTCAAGCTGTTTGTACCTCCACATCTCTGCCGTGAACTTCCACTCCACCCATCTCCTCACTGCCGCCATCTTCTTCTTCTTGGGTGTGGTACTCGACATGGGTCAGGCCAAGTCCAGGTGAGAGATCACGATTTCTGAGAGTGTTGCGTATCCCATGCACTTTGGCCTCTGTGAGGGGCACAGTGTTGATGCGCTGCCTGGCGTCGTTGATGAGCCAGTAGGTGGGCTCTGCATTGGGACGGTCGAGGTCGGTGATGGGCTCGATGCATGCAATGGCATCACATATTTCTTGATGGGTGAGGTTGCCCGGTGACTCTCAGTAAAAAAGGAAAAGTCTTCGCTAGTCAGCGCTAGTCAGCCGTCGTCAAATTTTAGTCGATCGGGGTCACAAATCTTGCAAATAGTCAATATTTAGTCAATTGTAGTCATTGTCGACTACCCGTGACTATTTCCTGAAACTGAGTCCAGGTCACTTTGCCGAAGTCAATCTAAGTTGTCTGACGGTCATTTCAAGTCATTTCAGACAATCCATAGTCAATTTTTGCCATTTCATAGTCATCCCAAGTCCAATCCAAGTCGTCCAACAAGCCACTTCAAGTCATTTCAAGTCATTTTTTGCCCAAGTTTTTGCCGTACAGAAAAAAAAAATCCATTCATTGCAAAAATATGATATCTATGGGTAATTTAAAAAGTACTAATTACAGGCCTCCACCACCGTCGTCGTTGGAGCGCAGCGGGGCGCTGTGCAAATAGAGCATGCCGCCGCCACTACCGCAATCGGGCTCTGTGGCCACGTCAGCGGAGTACTCCCCCCCCTTCCCTGCCATCACTCTGTCATGGTCGCATCGTCGTTGTGGCACGTGCTGCTCGGTCGGCTTGCGTTGGACTCCCAGCGGTGGTGGCTGTAGTTGCGGTGGTCGGGGATCGAAGTCAGGCGGAGGCAGTTCCGAGTTGGCACTGGCGTCGCGGATGGTGGGTCCGTGCGGTGCTGAGGCGGCTGTTGCAGTTGATGTGAGTGTGGTGTCAGTTTAAAAGGACTGAATACTTTTTTTTTTTTTGTTTGTGGGGGTGGCGGCGTTGATGACATCTTGTGAACGTGTGCTGGTGGGCGCATGCTGAGTCTGGTATGAGGGGGGTCAGTAGAGCACACAAGGGGCAGGTTCAAGACACTGCCCATACTTACACTTACGACCAGCAATGACGTGGCAGCACCTGAGCGTTGAGCGCTGAGCATCCAGATTGTCTGCTGTGGGGAAAAAGGTGGGCAGTGAGATTGACAGTGTGCTGTCTTGCTGTCTTAAATGTAGACTGGAGCGAAAGTGTGGCGGTGGCAAGAGAATGAGGAAGTCAACGGAGTTGGACTTAGATGAATGCTCGCAAGTTGGAGTTGGAGTCTCTTGGACGGACGTGGGACGGAACGAAAAAATACTTCCCACGCTTAGACACTCGACAAATCAACGTGACTCTAAGTTGAAACAAACTTTGTCCTATCCATCTTTGCGCACGCCCACTTCCCCCCAATTTTTTTTTGTCGCGCCAAGGTCACGCTTCCAACTCAACCGCTCTGCTTCTTCAGAATGTAAGTTCCACAAGGGGGGCATCACACAACGTACTCATACCGTTGCCACGCAGCTGCGCACCGCACCCCTCCGTCCTTCATTGACACTACCAGCCCAATACCGCCACGTCGCTGCTGGTCTTAAGTGTAAGTATGGGCAGTGTCTTGAACCTGCCCCTTGTGTGCTCTACTGACCCCCCTCATACCAGACTCAGCATGCGCCCACCGGCACACGTTCACAAGATGTCGTCAATGCCGCCGCCCCCACAAACCAAAAAAAAAAAAGTATTCAGTCCTTTTAAACTGACACCGCGCTCACATCAACTGCAACAGCTGCCTCAGCACCGCATGGACCCACCATCCGCGACGCCAGTGCCGACTCGGAACCGCCTCCACCCGACATCGATCCCCGACCACCCACAACTACAGCCACCACCGCTGGGAGTCCAACACAAGCCGACTGAGCAGCACGTGCCACAGCGACGATGCGACCATGACGGAGTGATGGCAGGGAAGGGGGGGGAGTACTCCGCCGACATGGCCACAGAGCCCGATTGCGGTAGTGGCGGCGGCATGCTCTATTCACACAGCGCCCCGCTGCGCTCCGACGACGACGGTGGTGGAGGCCTGTAATTAGTACTTTTTAAATTACCCATAGATATCATATTTTTGCAATGAATGGATTTTTTTTTTCTGTACGGCAAAAACTTGGGCAAAAAATGACTTGAAATGACTTGAAGTGGCTTGTCGGACGACTTGGATTGGACTTGGGATGACTATGAAATGGCAAAAATTGACTATGGATTGTCTGAAATGACTTGAAATGACCGTCAGATGACTTAGATTGACTTCGGCAAAGTGACCTGGACTCAGTTTCAGGAAATAGTCACGGGTAGTCAACAATGACTACAATTGACTAAATATTGACTATTTGCAAGATTTGTGACCCCGATCGACTAAAATTTGACGACGGCTGACTAGCGAAGACTTTTCCTTTTTTACTGAGGGTGACTGGGCAGTACAAGTGGAGGCAGGGGAGGACATGGCAGTAGACAGGGGTTGTTTAAAAAGGCTTCCAGGGTGAAGGATTGGTGAAGACTCAGCATTAGTTTGGCTTGCTTTTATAGCTGTGGGGTTGGTTTGTTCAAACTCTGTTATGGCGTCTTCCGCGAATACGTCCGTCTTGTTAACCCACTGGTTCTCCGAGTCTGGGTAACCCTTCCATTTCACGAGGTACTGGAGCTTCCTGCCTCTGCCGAATCGCCGAGAGTCTAGAATCCGTTCGACCTCGTATTCTTGATGAACAGTAAACATAGAGGTGATACTCACAGTGACAAAGGAGACTGTGGTGAGATATCAAGGTAAACTGGAAGCAGCAACAGAGTGATCAAGCAAGTGAAGCAGATGTGGAGTCTGGCACACAACAGATGAGAACTGGTGTTATTACAAGAGAGGAGACATACCTGGCACACAACAGATGAGAACTGGTGTGGTGCCAGAGCGTACAGGGTACTCTACTTATACTATACAGAGGTGTGACACTAGTACAACACAGGTAACATAGAGTCACAGAATACAAGGAGCGTTGTTCTACAGAGGGACACAAAGGAGTGTGCAGAAGGAGAACAAGGGCGTAAAGAACAATGAAAGGCTAGACTATGATATCATAGTGACATCACAATAAAGATAGAACAAAGGGAATGAGTACAAGGACGAAATACAATAGGAGTCCAGAGGAGTCCATGATGTCATTGTACAGTGATGTCATAGATAAGAAAGTCCGAGATTGTAAAGATCATAATAATCTAATCTACATAAGTCCAATATATCTTATCTAAAGCAGTCCGTTATCTGCGTGTCCATTGAGCCGCTAAGTGCGCACAGGTCACTTATCAACATCTCCCCGTGATCAGCAATCTAGGATTAGCACAAGCCCATGTCAACATTGTGTTGTTGGAGCAGGGTGCGCGCGAGTGACTTGGTAAAGCCATCTGCGACCATTTCCAGAGTAGGGGTTCTAATAAGAGTGATGGTCCTCTTTTCGATGTACTCCCTAATGACATGATGCCTAATGGCAATGTGCTTCGATCGCCTCCCAGTGACAGGGTTCAAGGCCAAGTCAATGGCACCCTTATTGTCACCATGCAATGGGATGGGGTCGTCGACCTCGTACCCGAGTTCCGCAAGGAAGCTCTGATACCAAGCGGCTTGGTTGGCCGCATCGGTCATGGCCATGTATTCCGCCTCTGTAGTGTTTTGGGCCACTGTCTTTTGCTTTCGCGAAGACCAGCTTATTGCACCATTGGCTAATAGGAACACATAACCCGAAGTGGAGTGTCTATCATCAACCTGGTCACCCAGGGAAGAATCAGAATAGCCATGAAGGCCATCTCCACTGGCGCCATCGTAAACTATACGCATGCCCACAGTGCCTACTAAGTAAGCCAGAACATATTGCGCAAGCCGCAGATGTTGGGGGGAAGGATTCGCTGCGTACTGCGCCAAACGTGACACAGCGAAAGGAAATGTCCGGTCTAGTACCAATCTGAACGTACAGCAGACTACCAATGAGTGACTGGTAGTGTGTAATGTCAGAGGCAGTAGCCTGACCCGTATATTTATGAAGGTGCTCGTCAGCACCAGCGGGCAAGGGTGTGGAGTGTGGAGTGGCATCAGACATGCCAAAGCGTTCAAGGACATCCTTGACATAGCCAGACTGATCTATTTCGATGCGTCTGAGGGAGCGGTCGCGCACAATGCGCATACCAAGATATGACTCTATCTCCCCGAGATCTGTCATCTCATAGCGCTCAGAAAGATCTGACTTAAGACGCTTAATCCTCTCCAAAGAGGCACCCAGTATAGTGATGTCGTCAACGTAAACGATAACGAAGAGTGGTCCATCCCCCTCTCGTTGAGGCAACACATATACGCCGGCATCAGCAAACGTCCGCTTAAAGCCGAGTGCAAGTAACACTCCATGGAATTGCAAGTTCCATGCACGGGAGGCTTGTTTGAGACCATATATCGCCTTGACTAGGCGACACACCTTCGTCTCTGAACCAGTGGTGATGAACCCTTGTGGTTGCTCCATGTAAATCTCCTCGTCAAGCACGCCATTGAGGAACGCAGACTTGACATCCATCTGATGGATGTGCCAGTCCTCCAGCGCGGCCAACGCCAGAAGTAATCTCAGCGACTCAAATCGTGCGACGGGAGAGAAGGTTTCATCAAAATCTATGCCAGGGATTTGCGTAAACCCCTTAGCCACCAAGCGAGCTCTGTAGCGGCCATCCGCTTTGAGCTTAAAGACCCATTTGGATTTTACTGCCTTGCGATTAGGCGGGAGATCCATTAACTCCCATGTGCCATTCTTGGCGAGCGCATCCATTTCATACTGGCACGCCGTTGTCCACTCATCTGCATCCACAGGACCGCATGGCCTCTGCATAGGATGCAGGATCTCTACCTATGTAAGCTGCAGCTAACAGCTCCGCATATCCCAGCCGTCTGCCGCGCATGGCCGTGTTATCCGCAGTGAAGTAGCGGGGGTTTGGCACAGGTGCACGGGCAGAGCGTCTAGGCGCATTGTCCATTTCACGCAGCAGCTGACTACGCTGTGCGCGATCCTCAAAGCCTCCAGGCATGTCTGGAGAGGGAGGAGGGACATGGCGCATAATGCGCGTTGCAGCCTTGACGCGGCGGTGGCGAAGTGGGAGTGGGCTGCTCACGCTTAGGTGTAACAGGGAGAGATGGTGGTGCAGGTGGTGGTGGCGTGTGGGGGCGCTCTGGTTTGGGGTCTAGAAGGTCTTCAACATCCTCCTCCTCACTACTGTTAGAGTGTGCAGGGGAGGGTGCTCGCTGTGGTGGTAACGCTGACGTGCTAGGTACGGCAATCACTGATACAGGTGGTGGCGGTGAGGCCACTTGCGTAGGTGTTGGGTGTGTCTCAGCACCCTGTAGGGACGGGAAGCTGCTCTCGTCGAATGTCACATCCCTGGACAAACGGACAGAGCGGGTTTGGCGGTCCCAGAGCTTATAGCCCTTAGATTCGGGCTCAAACCCAATAAGCGTGACCTCAATGGCCTTCGCATCCAATTTGCGACGCTTATCAGCAGGTACGTGCATGTACCCCTTGCATCCAAAGACGCGTAGATGAGAGACATCTGGTACTTTGCCAGAGTACCAGAGCTCGTAGGGTGTGCGCCACTTGAGCGTACGGGTGGGAGAGCGGTTATAGATGTGTACCGCAGTGCTCATAGCATGCTCCCAGAAGCCTTTAGACATGCCAGCTGTGTGAAGCATGGCCATTGCCTTATCCGTAATGGTGCGGTTAAACCGCTCGGCTTTCCTGTTCGACTGTGGTGAACCTGGCATCGTAAGGTGATGCTCTATCCCTCTCTGCTTGAGAATGTCCTGTACTTGGCTCGCCATGTACTCGCCTCCGCGGTCAGAGTGGAGTGCGCGCAGTTTATGGGACGTCTGGGTTTCACCCCAGGCCAAATACATCTGCAGCGCCTTCACAAACTGATCCTTTGACTTAATAAAGTACACCACTGCATGCTTGGAGTGGTCGTCTATGAAGGTGGCGGTGTACGCGGAGCCTTGTAGGGACTGAGTTTGCATTGGACCGGCTAGGTCACTGTGTACAATCTCAAAGATACGGGTTGTCCTTTTGGTGGAGGACGCAGAGAAAGGTTGACGAGTGGATTTACCCAATCTCGCACCCACGACACACAGCAGTATGCGTGGTAGAGCTGTCAATGTCCATGCCAGTAGTGGCAGAGGGACCGTACGACTTGAGAGCAGCAGGGGAGAGGTGTCCCATGCGCTGATGCCAGATATCAAGAGTGGTGGCAGCACTTTTGACGTGCGCATTTAGGCCAATGCTTGAAGCGTCCAACCAGTAGAGGTTGTCCTCCAAGTAGCCAACAGCTACACAGCTTTTTCTGACAGATATTTTGAATGAGCCACTGTCAAAGGCCACTTCCGCACCCTTTTGTGCTAGAGCACGCGTCGACAAGAAGCGTGTTTTCACCTGAGGTAGGTGTAGCACATTACTGAGGGTGATTGGAATGCCCTGGCTCGTGGTGAAGACGACGGAGCCTACACCAACTTGGTCGATTGTGGACTTATCACCCAGGCGCACAGCGCCTTTGCACAGGGTGTAGTCCTTGAAGTCAGACCGATGTGGTGTGATGTGGTGTGTGGCACCACTGTCCATCATCCAACGCACACGCGAGGCAGCATACAAGGCAACACCAACTGAATTGTCCGCCCAGTTAATGGCGGGCTCGTCATCGAC
Organism: Lactarius sanguifluus; assembly: GCA_021527775.1. Taxonomy (NCBI): domain Eukaryota; kingdom Fungi; phylum Basidiomycota; class Agaricomycetes; order Russulales; family Russulaceae; genus Lactarius; species Lactarius sanguifluus. The sequence continues at coordinate 121,385 of JAKEYF010000130.1, read as the reverse complement.
CTCCTTAATGGAGGCGGTGGTTGGTACTAATACATGAGAGTTGGCAGCCTTGTTGCCAGTGTCTTTTGCCTTCCCCGCAGCCTCATCCTTCTTCCTCTGCCTGCAATCAGGCTTGATGTGCCCCTTTTTGTTACAGTAGTGGCACGTCAATTGAGAATGATCCTTCTTCTTACGGCCACCGCTTGACTTAATGGGGGCGGCCTTGTTGAGGGAGGACCCAGAGGGGCCAGAGCGGCGCGCCTCCTCCGAAACTATGCGCGCAATTATTTCAGCGTGCTTGAGCTTGGTGGGGGCGCCACTGGCAAGGATGGTTGATGCCAACACCTCATAGGAGGCTGGCAGGGCGTGGAGAAGTATGAGACAGAACTGGGTGTCAGTGACACCCATCTGTGCGTTGGAAAGGCCGACCCGCAGCTCATTGAGCTTGGCCAACTGAGAGGCCATGGGCGCGGAAGTCGTCGAGGCGGGCTTGAGTTAACTGAATCCACAAGTTAAATATGGTGGTGCTGCCCGAAGCACCAGCATAGACATCCTTCAGCTTTTCCCACTTCGAGGCGAAGGTGGGGTAGGCATATGGATCGGCAGACGAGGGAATAGACGTCTGGTTTGAGGTATAGGCGGAGGTACGCCTTAGACCGACGCTGGATAGAATCCCACTCATCAAGAGTGATTCCAGTGGGAGGGGCACGATAGGTGAACACATCCTCAGCCTCAGTGAAGAGTGAGGATGGCCTCAAGTGTCCCAGACCACTCGTTCCAATTTGAGCCGTCGAACTGTTCAAGGCGAATGCCAGAAGGCATGCCGAAGGTTGCTCCATACGCATCGGATAGGCGCATGGATGGTGTGGATCCAGAAGTGATGGGGGGGAGTCCAGAGCCTCCCGCCGTGGCACCTGCAGCCGCACCAGTGGTGGCAGCACCGGTGGGTGAGGCAGCGCGAGAAGAGTGTGCAGAAGACATGGGGATGATTTATCTATCGCCGAGGAGCAGTCAGCGATAGTGCTTCATAACAGTTGCAAGATGTGAAGGGGGGTAGCTACTCCTGTCTGTGATTCTGTAAGGCCAGAACGCTAACGCGTCCTGCCTCCACTAACATGCCAGTGTTACAAGGGCTACGCCCAGGGTGGAAGCCTCTTCGCGTACTAGGAGCCGGCTGCCAGCCAGGATGTGTCTAAGACACGGCTCACTAGAGTGCACCAGAGGGGATAGTGGAATGGTTCTTTCAGAGCCCAAGGCTGTCTACCTCAGCCTTCTCGGCCTAGTTGGTTGCCTCATCGCCCGAAGGCTTTACTGCATCCTTTCCCATTGCCGCTACAAGGCAGGTATCTGGTTGCAGAACACCATAAGGTGAACACCCCCCAGAGTCTGAACCAGGTTTTACACTCCCATGGTGAGGAGATCCTGCGCCCAGTGTGGAGCACCAGAGACAGCTGGCGCTAAGCTCCACAATACACAGCCCAGTGGGCCATGCACACCTGGATATGGATTAAGGGGCTACCAGATCCAATCTCCTTGCGCATAGCGCAGGGGCTAGGAATACAGTAGGGATGAAAGTAGGACTACTGGGCAGTGTATAGTAGTGGAGGGGCCTCACCAACTGGCACCTGACGCCTCAGGGCACAGTGGCTTGGGCAAGGAGGGTGAGTCCCCAGACAGACCTCAGCCTGGTGTGTGATCCTAGGAACACAGTGACCAGCCAAGTGGAGTGGCTTGGGCACCAGGGCCCATAACCTGATGAACAGTAAACATAGAGGTGATACTCACAGTGACAAAGGAGACTGTGGTGAGATATCAAGGTAAACTGGAAGCAGCAACAGAGTGATCAAGCAAGTGAAGCAGATGTGGAGTCTGGCACACAACAGATGAGAACTGGTGTTATTACAAGAGAGGAGACATACCTGGCACACAACAGATGAGAACTGGTGTGGTGCCAGAGCGTACAGGGTACTCTACTTATACTATACAGAGGTGTGACACTAGTACAACACAGGTAACATAGAGTCACAGAATACAAGGAGCGTTGTTCTACAGAGGGACACAAAGGAGTGTGCAGAAGGAGAACAAGGGCGTAAAGAACAATGAAAGGCTAGACTATGATATCATAGTGACATCACAATAAAGATAGAACAAAGGGAATGAGTACAAGGACGAAATACAATAGGAGTCCAGAGGAGTCCATGATGTCATTGTACAGTGATGTCATAGATAAGAAAGTCCGAGATTGTAAAGATCATAATAATCTAATCTACATAAGTCCAATATATCTTATCTAAAGCAGTCCGTTATCTGCGTGTCCATTGAGCCGCTAAGTGCACACAGGTCACTTATCAACAATTCTTCCTGTCCATCCACTAGATCCGGTGGCAGGCACTGGAAATTGCGCCCATGTATGGGCGTTTCACAGTAAGGTGTGAGAAGATTGATGTGGAACACTGGATGGATGCTCCACTGTGTGGGAAGTTCCAGATGATAATTGACAGGGGACATCACCTGAGTGATCCTAAAGGGGCCATGTCTTCGCGCTGCTAGCTTGGCAGTCAGTTGATTAGTGCTTTGAGGTCCAGTCCTATAGACTGAAAAAAGACTGGAAACTGGACTGGACTTTGACTGATGATGACTGGACTTCAGTCACAGTTTTTCAAATTTCAGAAGTCATCAGTCTGCAGTCTGCCTCCTTCTCAATTAGTTTTGGGACTGGAAAAGACCAGTCTAAACCAGTTAAAGACTGGACTTCAGTTCATTTTGGCCTGCAACCTGCCTGCAACCACTAAATGGAATTTGACTTGGAATTTGATGCCCATTTTGGAAGTTGACGCTTGGTAATATATGCCACAGCAGGTTTCACTGGGACGCAGGTCACCAGACCGGAAGAAGTTTCAACGTGTCAACATGCAACACTCAGCACTTGTCACTGACTGCATTGCTTTTGCCCAGGGGGACCCTCAAAGAAGCTAAGTAGTTTCTTTTTCCTTATCCTTTAACTAATAACTAACTTCATTGTTGTTTCTAGGTTTCAAATAATTGCCTCAGGGGTGAAGCCTCACTAGGCCTCACTGGGCAGCACTGTGGCACTTCGACACCCACACGGCACCGTGGCGCTATGACAGTGACGCGACACTGTGGCCCATCGACACCCACATGGCATCGTGCCACTTCGACACCCACATGGTCCCATGACCCATCAACACTGACAACAGCCACGTGGTGTAATGACACGGTGCCGTGATGAACAGCATACATAAAGGGCATACTCACAGTGACAAAGGAGACTGTGGTGAGATATGCAAGTAGGCTTGAAGCAGCAACAGAGATGATCTAGCAAGTGAAGCAGATGGAGAGTCTGGCACACAACAGATGAGAACTGGTCTTATTACAGAGGAGACATACCTGGCACACAACAGATGAGAACTGGTGTGGTGCCAGAGCGTACAGGGTACAGTACTTATACTCCTACAGAGAGTGACGCTGGTAACAGCAGGTCACAGTAAATACAACAAGACGCATTGTTCTGTACTTGGACACATCAGGAAAAACTGGATTCCAAAAATTTTCACAAATTTCTGAAATTTGGTAAGATTTGTTGAAATGTGGTATATTTGTAACAATATTTCCAATTTTCAGCGATTTCCCAATTTTGACAAATTTGGTAATATAAAAACCTCCCTCCAAATATCCAGTAATATTTTGTAAAATCTGACCAAATATTGGCATAAATGGACATATATTCAGTATATTTTAGGTGAATGTGTCCAAAATTACATGATTTACATCACATTTCAGTGCAAACAATCATTCAAGTCAACCGTGGTTTAATTCACAAACAATAATATATTTGTTACTACTAAGACATACAGGTACAATCTAACTAATATAACTAATATGAGCGGCACACAGTGTTGGGGCAGCGTGGCAGTGTGGTGGCGCTGTGGTCTTGCGTCCACGTCAGGGGTGGTGGTCATGGCGGGTCGGCGCAGCGGTGGGTCGACGTGGCGGTGGGTCGGCGTGGCGGTGAGTTGGCGTGGTGGTGAGTCGGCGGTGCTGTGGTCTTGCGTCCACATCGGGGGTGATGGTCATGGCAGGTCGGCATAGCGGTGGGTCGGCGTGGTGGTGGGTCGGCGTGGCGGTGAGTTGGTGTGGTGGTGAGTCGGCGTGGTCTGGCGTGCCTTGTTGGGGGTGGCGTGGCGTGGGCAGTGGGTCTTGCGTGCTGTGTGGGATGGCATGGCGGTAGGTTGGTGGTAGTGGTGGCGGGGTCCGCGCCATGTCGGGGTGGCCATGGAAACACAATGATGGGCAGAAAATGTAAGTAAAATACGAGAAGCAGGGAGGAAATAGGGGGGATGACTCATGCAGCGGGGTCTTGCGTTCCGCATTGGAGCAGCATGGTGGCGGGTTGGCGGTCAAGGTCTTGTATGCTGTGGGGGTAGGTTGTGGGTTGCGGGGCGCGTGGTGTTGCAGTGACATGGCAGGAAAAACAGCTGCGACATTAGTAAGAAACAAATGAGGCTGAAAAAAAAACATATCTTGATGCACTGGGACAAAGCCCAGTGCACATCATCACTGCATCTTCATGGCCATAAGTGATGGGAGAGGGGATTGAAAGGGTGAGTCTGGTGTGGTTGGACGAGGGATGGAAATGGGAGGAAATGGGAGGAGTAAAGCAAGAGCCAGGATGGCGCGACTTGTTGAAAGAAAATTGTGTCAAGCGGAGGCTTAATCTATGGCGTGGGAAGGTGTGTCTTTGACGCGTGAACGCGTGAACACTCCACCCATTTCTTCTCAATGCTCTCCTGCGGGGTTTTTTCTTTACTTTATTTACCACACGCTGTTCTTACACGCGGATCACCCCCATGGCCAAGATGGAAGACGGGCTGATGAGCTGGGCTTTGGCCCAGTGCATAGGATATGTTTTTTTTTTGTTTTTTTTTTCCTTTCAAGTTCCGTTGCAGGTCATTGCCGCCTTGTGCAGGCCTCCCTCTCCGCTCGTCCCCGTCCCGACATGCTGCCCGACATGGCTCGCAAATCCCTGCCATGTCACCCCAACACCATGCACAAGACCCCGCAACCACCAACCCACCCCGACACGACACGCAAGACCCCACCGCCAACCTGCCGCCACGCCGTCTCAACATGGTATGCAACGCCCTGCCACCACCGACCCCCACGCCACCGCCAACGCACCGCCATGCTGCCCCAACATGGCATGCAAGACCACACCACATGCTGACTCCCACCACACCGCCCCAACACAGATGCAAGGCCCCGTCACCGCCGACCCGCCATGCCGCCCCAACACAGCGCACAAGACCCCGCCGTCGCCAACCTGTCTTCACGCCACCCCGACATGGATGCAAGGCCCCGTCACCGCCGACCCTCCATGCCGTCCCAACACGGCGCGCAAGACCCATCGTCATGCCGCCCCGACATGGCACGCAAGACCCGTCGTCACACCGCCCCGACATGGATACAAGGCCCCGTCACCACCGACCCACCATGCCACCCCAACACGGCGCGCAAGACCCCACCATCGCCAACCCGTCATCACGCTGCCCCGACATGGACACAAGACCCACCACTGACTTGCCACGCTGACTTGCCACGCCCCCCAACATGGCGCACAACTATGTTAATTTAATTAGATTATAGTTGCATGTACCCTTGTTAGTTACAATATATCATTGTTTTGTTAATGCAGCTACTGTTGACTGAATAATTGTTTGCACTGAAATATGTGATGTAAATTATATAATTTTGGACACATTCACCTAAAACACACTGAACATATGTCCATTTATACAGATATTTGGCAATATTTCACAAAATATATTAGGGGGGATGTTTTATCTTAAAAAAATTTTAAATTCCAGAAAATCAGAAAGATTTTTCATTTCTCAACATATATTACCATTTTTCAGAAATTTGTGAGAATTTGTGAAAATTTCAGGATACATTTTTTCCTGATGCAAAGGAGTGGACTAACTAAGAGAACAAGGCGTAAAGAACAAGAAGAGTCCAGACTATGATATCATAGTGACATCACAATAAAGATAGAACAAAGGGAAGTATAAAGACGAAGTACAAGGACAGTCTAGAGGAGTCCATGATGTCATATACATAAGTGATGTCATAGATAAGAGAATACAAGAAGTCCGAGATTGTAAAGATCAAAATAATCTAATCTACAAGTCCTGCTAAAGCAGTCCATTATCTGCATGTCCATTGAGCCACTAAGTGCGCACAGGTCACTTATCAACATGCCGTGGCCTTTCAACACCCATGCGGCGCTGTGGTGCTACGACAGTGACACGACGCTGTGGCCCATCGACACCCACACAGTGTTGTGCCACTTCGACAGCCACGTGGTCCCATGGCCCATTGACACTGACAACAGCCACGCGGCGTAACGACATGGTGCTGTGGCCTTTTGACACCCACATGGCGCCATGGCACTACGACAGTGATGCGATGCCGTGGCCCATCAACACCCACACAGCATTGTGCCACTTCGACAGCCACGCGGTCCCAGGCCCATCAACACCAATGACAGCCACGCAGTGTAACGACATGGCGCCATGGCCTTTCGACACCCACGTGGCGTCGTGGCCTTTGACACCAACAACACCAATGCGGAGTAACAACATGGCCCCATGGCCCTTCGACACCCACACAGCACCCTGCTCACAATGCTACAGACTTAGCTTACACAGTAGTACATTTTGTAGGATTACTGTAACTATACCAAACATAGGCAATAAAAGATCTTTGATTTTTGAGTGCACGGGTAGGGCCAATGACCGGTCAAAAACCAGAGTAAAACTGGTCAAAACCAGTTATTGACTGGTCTATAAGGTGACCGGTTTCTGACTGATGCCAACCGGTCTTGGACCGGCACTGACCAGTCTGGAGTGGTCCGGTCAAAGAAATTTAATATACCATCAAAATTTAGACCGGTTAAGGTCACAGTTTTTTGTAAATTAGCTAAAAGACTGGACTGGACTGGACCTCAAAGCACTACTGTTGATTGGTGCGGAGGTGGCGCCCTTCTAGCCACACTAGGTTGTTCTCTTGGTATTTCGGTGTGTCTCGATGCTTGACCCACATGGATTGTGCCTTCTTGAGCACCTCTTGGGTTTGTTTCCTTGCTTCTCGGATTTGCTGGAGTCTCATGGTCACTAGGGGAATAGGGGATGTCTTATCGATCCAGTCAGCACATGGGTCATATCCCATCATGAGCGAGAAGGGGGACTTCTTTGTTGCCTCATGTGGCCAGCTGTTGTGTGCGAATTCCGCTAGAGCCTGAGGAAGGAAATGCACCCAGTTATCTTGACACTTGTTGGTCCAGAACCTGAGATATTGCTCTAGCCACTGATTGGTGCATTCCGATTGTCCGTCCATATGTGGGTGGTAGGCCGTGGAAATGTTCTGATAGATGCCTAAGATCCTGCAGAGTTCCTGAGTGAATTTGGACGCAAATTGTGGGTCCCGATCGCTAATGATTTTTGCCGGTAGTCTGAATCTTTGGAAGACATGAGTGGCATATAGGCCTGCCATTTCTTCCACCATGATCTCTTCGATACAGGGGATGAAGATGGAGGCCTTGGTACAGTTGTGATCAGTCACTGTAAGGATTGAATTGTATCCCTGGGACACCAGCAGTTTAGTGATAAAGTCGAGGGCAATGACTTTGAAAGGCTTAGCATCAGGTATGGGTGTGATGGGCATGAGTGGTGCTCATGTCGGCCTGTTGTTGACTTTATGTTGCTGGCATTCTGCGCATCCCTTGACGAATTCGGTTACATGTTCCAACATCCTTGGCCACCAGTAATGGTGTTCGATGATTCGTGCCGTTCGTTTGATGCCTGGGTGTCCATAAACTGGTGGGTCGTGGTGGTTCTGTATAATGACGTGGATCACTGGTAATGACCCTTGTGCCCTGTCAATACCATATCCCGTTGAACTTCTTGAGTTGGTGGGGGTCTACCCATGGGAGTATTTTGCTCTCGTCCTGTTCGTGGTTTTTGGGTAGTTGGGTGGACATTGTGCGCGCAAATACTCTGTCTGGAAGTACTATAACTCCTTCATTATCCTTATCTCCTCATGTTGATAAGTGACCTGTGCACACTTAGTGGCTCAATGGACATGCAGATAATGGACTGCTTTAGATTAGATATACAGGACTTGTAGATTAGATTATTTTGATCTTTACAATCTCGGACTTCTTGTATTCTCTTATCTATGACATCACTTATGTATATGACATCATGGACTCACCTAGACTGTCCTTGTACTTCGTCTTTATACTTCCTTTTGTTCTATCTTTATTGTGATGTCACTATGATATCATAGTCTGGACTCTTCTTGTTCTTTATGCCTTGTTCTCTTAGTTAGTCCACTCCTTTGTCCGAGTACAGAACAATGCGTCATGTTGTATTTACTGTGACTTGCTGTTACTAGCGTCACTCTCTGTAGGAGTATAAGTAGAGTACCCTGTATGCTCTGGCACCACACCAGTTCTCATCTGTTGTGTGCCAGGTATGTCTTATCCTCTTGTATAAACACCAGTTCTCATCTGTTGTGTGCCAGACTCTCCATCTGCTTCACTTGCTAGATCACCTCTGTTGCTGCTTCAAGCCTACTTGCATATCTCACCACAGTCTCCTTTGTCACTGTGAGTATGCCCTCTATGTCACGGGGCAGCCAGGACGGGACCCACGCAAGGACCAGACGTACGCGCAAGATGACCCACAATGGGACAGAGAGGTCCGTGGAGCCACAGCAGTGCTCGAATGCTGCTGGAGAGCTGGGAGCAAGTGCCACACGCAGAAGATCACATGCGAGTTGGATGTGCGGTGAGCACATGTGACCCTTACCCGCCATCACATGACTATCAGAAGGCGTGGGATTAGGTCCGATGTATGGCCGTCACGTGACCCTGGCACGTGACCTGCCTTGAACGGTCCGGAAGAGCCTAGATGAGCTTGTGCCTAGGCTGAGGCTAGAATGTGAGTCCGGATGAGCTTGAGCCCGGACGTGGTCTAGATTGGTGACTCATGGTGTGTTATCTCTGACTTGTGCCAAGAGGGCCTTATGCCATTGGTGGATTTCGATGTGGATGACTGATGCGAATCGAGGGCCTTGTGCCATTGGACAGGTGTATTAGGGTTTCGGATTTGGGCTGAGCTTGAAAGCTCCCCCTTGTAGTATAAGTAGAGGGTTTTGGACGTGTTATAGTCCTTAGCTTTGATATCTTGTGTAATACCTTCCCCTTCGCCGGAGTTGGTCTTAGGGCACAGAGTGTATAGAAGCTTGATCCCTCATTGTCTCGTCCCCTCCTTTGTCCTTCTTGCTAGTGTGCTGGAGTTATCGCCACTAAGTGTTCTGCTATAAGTCGTGCTTAGTCATCACCGACTTCATTATCTTATCATTATCGACAACGTTTCGGTCCTTGGGCTCGGCAACGCCACTTGGACGCAGCGAACCAGCAATGGCCACGTGATTGGCAGCAGACCTCTGGAAGGAACGTAACACTCTATGTATGCTGTTCTTCAGGTTATGGGCCCTGGTGCCCAAGCCACTCCACTTGGCTGGTCACTGTGTTCCTAGGATCACACACCAGGCTGAGGTCTGTCTGGGGACTCACCCTCCTTGCCCAAGCCACTGTGCCCTGAGGCGTCAGGTGCCAGCTGGTGAGGCCCCTCCACTACTATACATTGCCCAGTAGTCCTACTTTCATCCCTACTGTATTCCTAGCCCCTGCGCTATGCGCAAGGAGATTGGATCTGGTAGCCCCTTAATCCATATCCAGGTGTGCATGGCCCACTGGGCTGTGTATTGTGGAGCTTAGCGCCAGCTGTCTCTGGTGCTCCACACTGGGCGCAGGATCTCCTCACCATGGGAGTGTAAAACCTGGTTCAGACTCTGGGGGGTGTTCACCTTATGGTGTTCTGCAACCAGATACCTGCCTTGTAGCGGCAATGGGAAAGGATGCAGTAAAGCCTTCGGGTGATGAGGCAACCAACAGGCTGAGAAGGCTGAGGTAGACAGCCTTGGGCTCTGAAAGATCATTCCACTATCCCCTCTGGTGCACTCTAGTGAGCCGTGTCTTAGACACATCCTGGCTGGCAGCCAGCTCCTAGTATGCGAAGAGGCTTCCACCCTGGGCGTAGCCCTTGTAACACTGGCATGTTAGTGGAGGCAGGATGCGTTAAGCGTTCTGGCCTTACAGAATCACAGACAGGAGTAGCTACCCCTTCCACATCTTGCAACTATTATGAAGCACTATCACTGACTGCTCCTCGGCGATAGATAAATCATCCCTATGTCTTCCACACACTCTTCTCGTGCTGCCTCACCCACCGGTGCTACCACCACTGGTGTGGCTGCAGGTGCCACAGTGGGAGGCTCTGGCCTTCCCCCCATCACTTCTGGGTCCACACCCTCCATGTGCCTCTCAAATGCGTATGGCACAACCTTTGGCATGCCTGCTGGCATTCGCCTTGATCAGTTTGATGGCTCGAATTGGAATGAGTGGTCTGGGACACTTGAGGCCATCCTCACTCTGCATGAGGCTGAGGATGTGTTTACCTATCGTGCCCCTCCCTCTGGAGTTACTCTTGATGAGTGGGAATCTATCCAACATCAGTCAAAGGCGTACCTCTGCCTATACCTAAAACCAGACATCTACTCCCTTGTTTCCGACCCATATGCCTATCCCACCTTTGCTGCAAAGTGGGACAAACTGAAGGATGTCTATGCTGGTGCTTCAGGCAGCACCACCATATTTAATTTGTGGATCCAGTTAACTCAAGCCTGCCTCGACGACTCTGTGCCCATGGCCTCTCAATTGGCCAAGCTCAATGAGCTGCGGGTTGGCCTTTCCAATGCACAGATGGGTGTCACTGACACCCAGTTCTGTCTCATACTTCTCCACGCCCTGCCAGCCTCATATGAGGTGTTGGCATCTACCATCCTTGCCAGTAGCGCCCCCACCAAGCTTAAGCACGCTGAAATAATTGCGCGCATAGTTTTGGAGGAGGCGTGCTGCTCTGGCCACTCTGGGTCTTCTCTCAACAAGGCTGCCCCCATAAAGTCTAGTAGCAGCTGTAAGAAGAAGGACCATTCCCAGTTGATGTGCCACTACTGCAACAAAAAGGGGCACATCAAGCCTGATTGCAGGCAGAGGAAAAAGGATGAGGCTGCAGGGAAGGCAAAGGACACTGGCAACAAGGCTGCCAACTCTCATGTATTAGTACCAACCACCACCTCCATTAAGGAGGTCGATGACGAGCCTGCCATTAACTGGGCAGACAATTCAGTTGGTGTTGCCTTGTATGCTGCCTTGTGTGTGCGTTGGATGATGGACAGTGGTGCCACACACCACATCACACCACATCGGTCTGACTTCAAGGACTACACCCTGTGCAAAGGCGCTGTGCGCCTGGGTGATAAGTCCACAATCAACCACGTTGGTGTAGGCTCCATCGTCTTCACTACGAGCCAGGGCATTCCAATCACCCTCAGTAATGTGCTACACCTTCCACAGGTGAAGACACGCTTCTTGTCGACGCGTGCCTTAGCACAAAAGGGTGTGGAAGTGGCTTTTGACAGTGGCTCATTTAAAATATCTGTCAGTAAACACTGTGTAGCTGTTGGCTACTTGGAGGACAACCTCTACTGGTTGGACACTTCAAGCATTGGCCTAAATGCTCACATCAAAAGTGCTGCCACCACTCTTGACATCTGGCATCAGCGCATGGGACACCTCTCCCCTGCTGCTCTCAAGTCGTACGGTCCCTCTGCCACTACTGGCATGGACATTGACAGCTCTACCACGCATACTGCTGTGTGTCGTGGGTGCGAGTTGGGTAAATCCACTTGTCAACCCTTCTCTGCATCCTCCACCAAAAGGACAACTCATATCTTTGAGATTGTACACAGTGACCTAGCGGGTCCAATGCAAACTCAGTCCCTACAAGGCTCCATGTACACCGCCACCTTCATAGATGACCACTCCAAGCATGCAGTGGTGTACTTTATTAAGTCAAAGGATCAGTTTGTGAAAGCGCTGCAGACGTATTTGGCCTGAAGTGAAACCCAGATGTCCCATAAACTGCACGCACTCCACTCTGACCACGGAGGCGAGTACATGGCGAGCCAAGTACAGGACATTCTCAAGCAGAGAGGGATAGAGCATCACCTTATGATGCCAGGTTCACCACAGTTGAACAGGAAAGCCGAGCAGTTCAACCACTGATACCCTAAACTGTCGCTAAGCATATCGACGACCAGTTATTGGGACGATTGGGTTTGAGGAGGTGTGAAGCCGCACTGCCAGTCGTGCAGGCCTCCGCGTGGCGTATAACTTCGTAAACCGGTTCGCTTCAATAGGGGATGTGTCGCTCTAAGTTGGCTAAGGGTGCACGAGAGTGCAAGATGCTCGGGAGCGCGGGGAACGAAGGCCAAATGCCTCGGGCTGCTTCGGGCTCAGTGCAATGCACTGCCGGTCACACAGGCCCCTGTGGGGTCTGTAACTTCGTAGGTCGGTTCGCTTCGGCTGGAGAGGCGTCGCTCTAAGTTTGCTAAGGGCGTGCGAGAGTGCGAGGTGCTCGGGAGCGTGGGGAACAAAGGGAACTAAGCCCCACAGAGCTCAGAAGCTCTGAGGGAAGGAGAACTAAGGATTTAAACTGCTCCTAAAGAAGTAGATACAGGGAGGTTACATCAGCAATCCCTGGGTTGCGTCAGAAATTCTTGTAGAGACTGTAGAGACTGTAGATGGTTGTAGACTTTTGTAGTAGGCTGGTAGAGACTGGTAGCAAACCAGGGAAATCCTGGTTGACATGGTAGAGACTGTAGATGGCCCTGTAGAGACTGTAGATGCCTGTAGACACCATAGTTGCTGGTAGTAGATGGTAGAGACTTGGTAGCAAACCCTGGAATTTAAGCTACCAAACCAACAATCCTTGGGCCTCTACAGTAGTTCTACAGTAGTTCTACAGTAGTGCTCATAGAGGCCATAGTGACCCATAGGTGGTGGTAGCAACGTTTATGTTCTATGTAGTACTACCATAGTTCTACTGTAGTACCCAGGCCTACTACCATAGTGCTACTGTACCCAAGCCTACTACTGTAGTGCTACTGTACCCAGGTCTGCTACTGTAGTGCTACTGTACCTAGGCCTTCTACTGTAGTGCTACTGTACCTCAGCCTTCTACTGTAGTGCTACTGTACCCAGGCTTACTACTGTAGTGCTACTGTAGTACCCAGGTCTGCTACTGTAGTGCCACTGTACCCAGGCTCACTACAGTAGTGCTACTGTACCCAGGCCTACTACTGTAGTGCTACTGTACCTAGGTCTGCTACTGTAGTGCTACTGTACTCAGGCCTAGTACTACTGTAGTGCTACTGTAGCCCAGCCACTTCCAAGTCAGATGCTATGGATCACTATGGCACTACTGTAGCACTACTGTAGCACTATGTAGAGGCCCAATGATTGCTGATGGCCCCCTTGCACCTCTACATACTATGTAGGGGCACAAGGATTGTTGATGGATGGGGGGCATGGGGATGGGGGACAGGGATGGGGCACATGGGAGGGGGACATTAGTCTTGTGGCAGCTCAGAGCTGGTGTTTTTCTATCTTGGGAAATAAAATTTGGAAAAGTATGAAAATATTTGGGGAGGTAGATCTTCTCAGAAGTTGAGGGGTCCTCTGCCAACTCTAAGCGATCTGATCAGCCATTTCTGCATTATTTGATATTATCTGACAGGTGTCAGCTAATACCCTTCAGCTAATGTCACATAACTCAGGAATGGTTGATTGGATTGCTTAGAGTTGGCAGAGGATCTCTTGGAATTTGAGAATGTCTACCTCCCCAAATATTTTCATATTTTCATCTAGTTTATTTCTTAAGATCCTAACAATACCAGTTTGAGCTGCTGTAGCAATAGTCACTGAGCTGTTCAAATAAGTTGGAAACTACTGATCAGATCACTTAGAGTTGGCAGAGGACCCTTTGGCTCCTGATCTGATCTAACTCCCTAAATATTTTCAAAAGTTTATCTATTTTATTTCCTGAGATATCAGAACATCTGCAGCCCCAGCAACAACACTAAATTGACTTAGAAAAAAAATGGTGTGGACCATGGGCGACTTTCGGGCGGAAGTTTAATTTGTGGTGTGGGGACATACCATGTTCGAATTCGAACTCGAACCCACCCTTCCTCCCTTCCTTCATATGAATACGATGGACAATTGTGTCGCCTTCAAGTTGCACTCGTCTTCACACTCTCGCAGCCAGAGCTAAGTTCTTTTTTATATATCCTTTACCTCTGATCAGGCGGTCACAGGACAGAGGCAGCCACATCATCAGACCACCTCGGCACCCCCACCTCAGCTGCTGCTCACCCGTATGCACACAAATCCACTACCGTCGTCTTGCAGCTCTTGTTCTAAGGTAAGCTCTTTGTTCTTTTTCTTTCTCATCCTCACTTTCCACCCAGGTGCAGCAACCTTGTCGTCACCTCAAAACCGCCACAGCTGCACCTGCCACCTCACCACCCCTCAAGACCCTGCCATCTTGACATGGCCGTTGTCCGCACCTCGACGTCGTCACGCTGCCGCCGCTTCGACATGGTTGCCACCTCTGCCTCCACCCAGCAACTCAGCGGCCCCCACGATGCGGCCATCTCATCACAACCCCTACCACCACCTCGACCACATCATCATGACCGTTACCACTACCTCAACTGCCACCCCGCCGCCGCCACCTCGACAGTGTCAACTCGGCCTCACCCCAACACAATGCCATCCCCACCCGTCACCACTTCGACTGTGCCGCCACCCACCGCAGCAACGTCAACCAGCACCCCGACCCCACCTTGACAGGCACGTGATGGCGCCATACCGTCTTGGCCACTACTGCCACGTTGGTGCCACTTAGATAAGTCCTTTCCTTTTTTTACATGTTTTCTTTCTCATCCCAACTGGTACAGGGCTCTGCCACACCGCTGCTGCCCCGACATGCTCACCACCGCCACTCTGATCTGCTACGACCCCACCAACACCGCCCGCCTCAACCACACCCACTGGTGCCGTCTCGACTCGGCCCCCACTGCCAAGCACCCCTGCCATCGCCTACCCTGCACCTACCCTGCCACCACATGCCAGCACGCCACGCACAGGCCCCACCATGGCGCCACTGCCACCTTGACACACTGCCACTCCACCACCCTGTCACTGCGGCACTTGGCTCCCATAGTGTATTGTTGTAGTTGTAGCTGTGTATAACTTATAAATAAATAAATAAATATTTAACATTTATTCTGCATGAATGTTGTCTGACTGAGAACTGACTATGAAATACTATGGTAGACTATGGTAGACTACAGTAAGGCTATGGTAGTAGGCCTATTACTACAGTAGAACTATGGTAGAAGGCTGGGTACTACAGTAGAACTATGGTAGAAGGCTGGGTACTACAGTAGAACTATGGTAGAAGGCCTGGTACTACAGTAAAACTATGGTAGTAGGCCTGGTACTACAGTAGAACTATGGTAGTAGGCCTGGTACTACAGTAGAACTATGGTAGTAGGCCTGGTACTACAGTAGAACTATGGTAGTAGGCCTGTACTACAGTAGTGCTACAGTAGTGCTACATAGAACATAAATGTTGCTATACCACTACAGATACTATGGACCACTATGGCACTACTGTAGCACTACTGTAGCACTATGTAGAGGCCAAGGATTGCTGATGTATATACTAGAAAGTAGGGCAATGAATCTAGAGATAAAGCGAGGTACAAGGAGTAACCAAGCAAGGTTGCAAATCATGGGGAAGTGGAAGGTAGCCCGGCCAAAGCCCGATTTGGCCGAAGCGTGGGAAACTATGGGTCGGTATTCACATGCTATGAACTGAGGCGAGTAAGTAGCTCAATAATCAGACAAATAGAGAACAGGGCAATTAAACCTGAATCGGCCAAAGCCTGGGAAGGTACTTGGCTCGGAAAAGTGCAAAATGGGGGTTTTACCTGGCCAGCCGTGCGCTGGGCATATCATCTCTCCTCCCCACTGAGATCCTGACTGCCCTCAGTCATCGGTGTGTGCGGCACCTATCATGCATGGTCCTGCTGTTCGAGGCTTGCCGAGTTGGGTGCAAAATTGAATCTAGCTGCTGTCTGAGGTGTGGCACGTTGAGGCTGTCTTGTGTGGTAGTGCCAATGCCTTCGGCTGAGTCACGTTTGCTGGGCGTGCTGTTGCAGGCATCGTAAATGCGTGATATGGTACACGGGACCATCCTTGTCGCTTAGCTGAGTCGCTGAGGCTGCGTGATTGCAGCGCTGTTGTTGGTACGCTTGCGTTTACCGTACCTTGCCGAGTCGGTGCTCTCCCGGTAACGCTAAGTTGGTCTTGTCGTGCATGTGTTTGCGCAGCTGGCAACTACTTGAGCCAATGCCTAGAACGCCTGTGTGAGATGTGAAGGTGCGCGCGAGGCTGGTGTGGTCGCTGGTACTTTTGCCCTCACAGTGTGTTGCCGAGTGAGAGCTCTTTTCATTATGCAAGGTCGCTTTTGTCGCGCATGCATCCATGCGACTGGGAAACGCTTGAGCCTACGACCAAGACTACTCTGAACCCTTGTGCAAGCCGCGAAGGTCCACGCAGCACTGGCATTGTCGCTGCAGCTGGACTTGTGATACCTTGGTGGGCACCGCTCTTGACCGAGGTGTCCCATGAGTACCGTGTACATCACTGCGGGTGTCGTAAATATTGTCACGAGTATTTGGAATTGTTGCCAATCTCCAAATGCGCCGCAGATGTGCGCTTGCGAATGGCGCCACTGCTGAACGTCACACTTGTATTCTTCATGCTTTGAGCTGCTCTTAAAGGGACTTCGTCACATTCCTCTGCGCGTGTTGCCGCAGGGCCTATAAACGCTGTAGTCAATGCATGGTGTCCTCCACAGTCTGTAGGTGACATGTGAACTGCCACATGACTGTGGCATGTTCGCAGTCTGTTCTACACTTGAGGCCTCTTGACGAATGCTGCTCCTTGGCCATCATTGACGCTTGAGACTGAGTCTTAAAGCCTTGCACATGGCCGATGTCATGCACGTTTCTGCGTGCTCCATGAACATTGTTGCATGTTCTGTATATTATTGCTGAGCTCTGGACGCGCCGCAGGCATCCGCGACTAAGTGGCACTGTTGTCGTGGCCGTTGAAGTCCATCTGTAATTGCACTAGGTGTTCAGAGCTGTTTGGAGCCGTTCAAGGACACTCTGAACAGCTCTGAACACTCTGAACACCTAATTGTGTTTACAGATGACTCTTGCGCTTGAGCTCCCTGCCACGCTGGGTGTTGCTCTTATAAGAACTGCGCCGCGTTTTATGTGAGCATCGTTGCGGAAGTCGTGGATGAGCTTGTTGGTGTGCGAGATCGTCCTTGCCGTCTAGCTGAATCGCCGAACTTGAAAGCCGAGCGAGCCCGGTGCTATCACCAATAGTACACTTGTACTTGAGTCACTTCGCTGAACTGCGTTCTCCTCATAATGCCAGGTCGCACTTGTCGCGCACGCATTCGCGTGACTGAGAAATGCTTGAGCAGACGACTGGGACTGCACTGAACCCTTGTGCAAGCCGAGAAGGTCCGCGCGGTGCTGGCACAGACACTGCTGCCGGACCTGCGATATCCCTTGTTGCACGTTGCTGCCAATCCACTGGTGTTGTGCTGCATGTCGCCGCGTATTCTGTAAACGTCGCTGAGCGTCCCGAATGCTGTCGGGACCTGTAATCAATGTTGTCAATGCGCAAGGTCATCTGTGGTTCATAGGTGATGTGTGATCTGCCGTGCAATCGCTACTCTTGTGCTATCATTGCTGCACATGCTGCTGTGGGACGTGTAAACGTGGATAGTGGCTTGGAATGGTATCGCGGGCGTGTATGTGCGATGTGGGAGCCTGCGCGAATGTGGCTCGCTCGCTAATGTTGCTGCGGAAGGGGGCTGCCTGTTGGTCGGAAAGAGATGGGAAATGAATGTTTGAAGTTGAAAATAAACGATTAGAGCGTGAAGGGGCGGGGCCTAGTTCTCTTCCCCACTGAAAAAATGAACTGTCCCCAGTTCTCGGCCTGCGTGAACTTGACTTGGCTTGTTATGATGGGCCTATCAAAGGTGTTGCGGGCTAAGTTGCTGCCCGAGGTTCTGCGCTCTTTCAGAGTCGCTCATCTGGCCGCTGGGGGTACTGGTCGGTACTCCCGGTCAAACACGATGGTCCACGGCTTCATGGGTCATCAGCTAACACTGTTCGTTTTGCACTGCATTTGCTGGATGGTGAAAATGTCAGCATTGAGGTGCGGCTGTCACATATGTCGTTGCGCGTGCACATCAGGTGCCTAGGGTACTTCTTGGACGTCTATAGTCCTCGTGGTGGGTTGCAGAAGTCCGCGTGGGTGTGGCGGAGTTGCTAAGGCTTGCACACTTGAGGGTTTTCTTGCATCAAGTTGCATGGCAGTACCAATGTTTTCGGCCAAGTTGCATTCGCTGTGCGTGCTGTCGCAGGAATCGAAAATGTGTTTTCTGGTATGTGGTGTTGTCCTTGAAGTATCGCCAAGTCAGTGAAAGCCGCACGATTGCGGTGCGGCTGCCGGTGTGCTGGTGCTTAGGTACTTCGTGGGGCAGTGCTCTACTCCTAGTGCAACGTCCTGCTTGTTGCGCGTGCCTTCGCGTGACACTGGAAATGTCTATACCGACTATTTGGAACCTTCACGTGAGCCGCAGACATCCACACGATGCTGGCGCAGTCGCCGTCACTGGCCTTGCAACACCCTCCTTGACTCGTGTTTCTGCCGATCTGTGGATGTCACGCATGTTGCCGCAGTCACTGAAAACGCTATAGTGGGAGCCATATGCTATCGCCGAGCTCTGAGTGTGCCATGAGGGTCCGCGCGAAAGTGGCACTGCCGTTGCCGTTCTTGTACATTTGATCTTCCTGGTGCGCACACCGGTCTTGACTAAGCTGATCTGCAAGTACCACGCACGTCGCCGCGTGTACTGTAACTGTTGTTGCATGTACCAGTAGCTGTCGCTGACCCTCGAATAGGACGCGAACGTCTGCACGCACATGGCACTGCATCTGAGCCTTGTACTTGTGCTCCTCTTTGCGCTTGGTGTTGTTCTTGAAGAACCCTGTCATATTCCTCTGCCTACGCTGCCGCGGAACTGATAATCGCTGCCGTCCATGTGCAATGTCATCCAGAGTCTGTAGGTGATGTATGAGCCGCTGCACAACTGTGGCACGCTCACAATTGGGTCTGTGCTCAGGACCACTTGCTATAGGTTGCTCTTCTTGAATCTCAGTCGCCGCTGCTGTGCATGCCTCCGCAGAAGATGCGGGAACCTGCGCGAATGTGACTCGGTTGTTGGATCACAAACTTTCAATCCTAGGCTCAGGCTTCTTGTGGTGTGACCGATTGAACCGCTTGATTTTATGGCCATCGTGGCCAAACCCTTAACGCATTTGGGGACTCACAATACTAATTGTGGACACTCGTGGTCCAGGACACTAAGACGCAGGCAAGAAAACTTTGGTACGCTGGGTGAATCAAAAACGGTTGACTCAGAATCACTGACGCTATGGGCAATACTGATCATGGGATTGAGACGCTAGGGGGAATGCTGAATGGTATGCTGAGATCGAAGGCGCTGGGGTGGACACTAGATGAGATGCTACAATGACCAGGGGCGCAGGAAGGAAGAGTGACCCTTGGTGTTACAAATCCCGACCGCCGACGCTACAGGACGCGGGCCGGAGGAACCGCCTAGCCAGGCGGAGACTCCCAATGGCTCAGACACCGCTAGCGGGATCTTACAGAGCGCTAGGGAGATCCTCAGGAAGGGTCTGGACTCATGATGGTATGATCACGTGACCGGAGCCTAGACTGACCTAGAACGATGACGAACGATGGCACAATATGCATGTGACCTTCTGGTAGGTTCCATGACTGCGCACGGACCCAGTCTTTGCCCAAACGCACTATTCTCATGGCCTGGTCCGCTTTCCCTGTGTTTCCACCACTCGAATTCAAACTCCGCTTTTCTTCGTTTTTTGACCCCCCATGTTTTATTTCCTTAGAGTAAATACTACTATAAAATAGAAATAAAATAAGGTAAAATAAAGGCAAATAACGCGTAAACAGCACGTGTCTGTGTATCATGTATTGGTTTGGAGTGTGTGGGAAGGGAGGGACAATCAAACAATCCCTCTTCCCAAACCTCCCACATGCCCACCTTTGAAATTCCCACTTGCCCCTCTATTACTGAAAGTGGATGCGCTTCCTTCGCTTCCGAAGCACGAGTGCGCTGCGCCGCTGTGAAGCCGCTGTACGGGAGCATTACATACGACCGTCAGAATGGGGAAATGCCCTTTGAATGGGACAACAAGAACGCGTTCCTGGCCTGGCTCGCTGCCGAGGAATGCGACAAAGCCATCAAGTTTATTGTGAGTAGCACGCGAAATTCAGATTCACCGAACTGGTGGGAGCGGCACGTGTACCAGTGCTCGCGAGAGTTCTCAGGTGGGAAGCAGGATCCTGAGGACAAAAGTCAATTCAAGCACAAGATCGCCCCAATGAAAACAGGCTGCGAATCCCGCGTGACAATCAAAATGTACCTGCACACTGATACAATTCTTGGGAAGAGTGAAGGTGAGCACAATCACGTGCTCGGCGATGACAATCTCCGATTTCTCAGACTAACAGAGAGGACCAAGATCTCTGTAATGGATATGGTTTGCCAGGGCATGGATTCCAAGGCAATTGTGAGTGACAGTGACTAATTCATCTGCCGAGCTAATGGCTATTATCCAGGTAAAATTCGTGCGCGACTCCTGCAAGCGGACGGATCGTGATTATTACATCACGATGCGTGATGTCAGCCGCCTCCGTCGGATCGTGGAGGACGACGAGATCCGCCTGGACGACAACGACACGATTTCTGTTAGGCTTTGGGTTACTAAGCTCCGGCAGTGTGGTGCTGAAGCAGTCCTGAAGGACAAGAAGGACCCCCCTCCAGTTGGATCTGGGCTATCTCAGGAAGCTTTTGTCCTATGTATTCAAACTAAATTCCAGTGTGACCGCTTCCAGGTGCTTGGCCCAGATTTTCTATCAGTTGATGCCACCCACAATACCACCCAGTATGCAGGGGTGCAGCTTTTTACCCTAATTGTGAAGGATAAGTGGAGCCATGGTATGCTTTGTGGCACATTTCCATTTACAGACATTTACTTCATTTCCGTGTTTGACAGGTGTCCCTGTCGCATGGATGCTGTCATCACATGGCATGGAAGCGACAATTCAGTACTTCCTGAATTTCGTAAAAACACGCAGCCCAGAAGTCACACCGCGGATCACAATGAGCAATCACGACCAGGTGCAGATGAATGCGATCAAACCGTATACCCAGGGACAACACTTCTATTGTGTTGGTGGCACGTGCTCCGTGCAATGCGGATGCGCTTCCACATGGAAGCATACCTGGAACTTTGGGAACGTGTCTGGGAATTGGTCAAGACATCCAATCAATCGAAGTTTGATTCCGCGTGGGAATGGATTCGGACCGAAAAAAAAGAAAAGGTCCCCCCAAGCTTTGTGACTTATCTCAAGGACAATTGGATGGGCATTGTGCCACTTTGGGCGGGGATCTCAAGGAAAAACCGGACAATCTTTCAAGAGGGTGATACAAACATGCTCATTGAGGTGTAAGTTATCTTATCGCATGGGAGATCGCCACAGATCACTCAAATCTATGTTTATCTAGCTATCACCATGTCCTAAAGTCCAAGTGGCTGGATGGGAAGCGGGGTCACCATGTGGACCATCTCATTCATACGGTTGTAGTTCTCATGCTTCTGGACTATGAAAATAAGCACGATCGCCGAGAGAAAGGGTTTGAGGGTCCAGATCTGGCTAAGAAGCGTCGCGAGGAAATTCTCGTGCGGACACTGGAAGTGGACGCCGAGTCCATTTGCGACCTAGGCGATGATCAATTTTCCATGCAATCCGGAACAGATTCATCGTGTACGTATCTGGTTGAGTTCGGCACGGGGTCCTGTGACTGTCCCGACTGGCCCAGGATCCAGTTGTGTAAACATGTCGCCACCGTTGCCCATTTCTTTGGGAACGACGATGGTAATGATGATCAGCCAAAAGTAGAAGTGGTGCATGCAGTCCCCAACACGGCGCAACCAATCTGGGAAGGCTCAGTGGGTGCGCAGAGCGATGGGAGTGCCACCTCAATTTTGGAGAATGTGATTGCTGTCTCCCAGGCGTTTCTGAGCAACGGTGCACCATCGTCCCCTGGGACCATTCAGAGCCTTCAACTGGTTGAGGCACACCTGACTGCAGTTGTTCAGAACTCACGCTCCTCAGAGAGCCCCCTCCCGGACAAGGAAGTCGTCCCACCCAATCAAGGCACGTGGTCTGAAACTGCTGAGCGAATGGGGGCAAAACGATGACGAAGGAGACCTCGCCCCTCCAGCACGTCCCCGGAACCCCCAGCAGTGGAACGCATCGGGGGTCTCAATCGCAAAAGGCCACACATCAAGATATCGGATCCGTACAGTGGCGGAGTCAGGTCTGGCCGAGACGCTCCGCCGGACGTGCGAACCGCACCGCAGAACACTGAAGCCGGTTCTGCAGCCAACGGCGCACCCCTCCCTCTCACACAGCGTGGCCACACTGGCAACCGCGTGGACATTCCACCCCTATCTGCTCCACTGCCTAGTTTGGCCCCTCCACCCCCTGCTTCAACCCCCGTTGCGTGGCACACAGCCCATGCCTTGCCCGCCATACAGCCCGCACCCGTATCCCCCGCCGATAACGCCTCGCATGTGCACGCACACACCTCATCTATTCCCCCACCCTCTTCCACCTACCATCCCGGGTTGTATGCACACACCCCATATCCTGCATATCCATTCTACTGGCCTTACAGCTATTTTCCGCCTTCCCAACCTCACTTGCCACCCCCACAATAGAGTAATATTCCATTTCCATAAGTCCTTGCATGCGCCTGAGGTAGTAGAGAAGTACATAGCATAACCCTATATACCATATGTGCCGTACCCAGCGCCCCAGCTTTCCGTAGTAATATAAAAGCTCCTTCGTCCTCAGTTTTGCATGCATGTATGAGACGCATTTGTGTGATATTCCAGTCCTCCTGGCGAAGCTTTCTACCAAACTCACATCCATCCCATCGTGGTCGCTTCGTTTCCCACCTTTTCGTGCAAGGTCGCTTCGTTTCCCACCTTTTAGTGCAAGGTCGCTTTGTTTCCCATCTTTTGGTGCATGGTCGCTTCGTTTCCCATCTCATCGCCTCACCCAGTCGTCACGCTGTTTTCCACCACTCCAACCGGATGCCTGTCTCTACTGCACTCGTCCCCGTCCTGCCGTCCCTCTACCTCAGTAGTAAAGGTACGCTTCCTAGTCACTGCTATGGCCCTCCATCTTCTTTGCTGACTCGTCTCTCAGCTCAGCGGCTCCACCCCTTTCCACTCCCCCTCGCTGTCTTCGCCTTCGCCGCTCTACTCTCGCTCTCGTCCTCACCCTTACCAGCTTCGTTCCCACCCCCACTGGCCCTAAACTCGGAGTGGCAATTGAACATTGACCCCTCTACTCTACGCTCCCGTCATTCCCAGCCCACCGATCGATACTCCCTTGGTCTCTCCCTCACTGGTGTATGGGACTTAGAGAGTCGCGTTCGCCACGACTTCACTGGTCCAGGGCCATACTCACCGTCGTTCTCCCAGTTCTATTCACAATGTGTGCGAACCCTAGCAGTTCCATCCCATCCTTCACAGCCCACGTCTCTCTTCCGAAGGACACCCCCATCATTCACGTCTCTCCGATCACTTCATACCTCACCTCCCGATACCCCGGAGGTCTCATTCGGCCTCTACTTTACCAACGTCGTCAGTATCGCTACAAACGCTTCCCGATGTGCACTGGCCAGGACTCGTCAAGGTCGCTTCAGCGGGCCTCACCAACGTTGTCGGTGCCTCGTAAGTCATCCTTCGCTTACTTCTCACCTCCTCTCTCACACACTCACCCTCTCACCCCTTGCACAACTCTCCCGATACCCCCACGGCCTCTCATGCGGCTTCCACCTCACCAGCGTCATCAGCATCGCTACAAACGCCTCCCGATGCGCATGGGCCAGGACTCATCAAGGTCACTTCGGCAGAGTGGAGCCCCATCGAGGCTCCAGTTATCCTCCACAGTCACTCAATATCCACTTCTGCGAAACCAATGGCCATCGCCCAGGGCCGCTCATATCCCACCAATCGCCCACCACTTGTCGCACTTGACCTCTATCTCACCAACATCGTCAGTATCGCCACAAATGCCTCCCGATACGCACGGGCCAGGACCTGTCAAGGTCGCTTCATCAGGCCTCACCAGCACCATCGCTATCACCCCAGGTAAGTCAACCTTCGCCCACTTACCCCTCTCACTGACACTCCCCCTCTCACGCACCGATCACTTCATACCTCGCCATATCCCTCACCCGCCGTCCACCAATCGCATCATATCCCTCCTCGTCCCCTCGCTTCCTCTTGCTTCTTGTCCGCCAATCGCATCATACACCCTGCTCTGTCCTGATACCTGATGCCCCGTCTCTCACTTGGCAGCGTCTTCAGTCGCCTTGGGCCCTCCTGGTGCACAGGGGCCTGGACTTGTCAAGGTCATGCGCCGTCGGTATCACCTCATGTAAGTCGCCTCTCTCCCCCTCTCACTTCCTTTGCTCACTCGCTCACCCTCACGCACACACTCGCCCTCGACATCTCCGCACCTTCCACCTGTCGCAGCTCGCAAGCCACTCGCACATACTGACGTCACGACGCTGATCTGGACTTGACCTTTTTGTCTAGTGTCTGGTGGCGACATCTCATGTGACCTTTGTAATTACTTAATAAATACATGTTGCCAGTTTGGATAAATAACACATTGATAAGATATTTGTTATTACTTAATAGTTGCAAAAATCTTTGCAAGTCAAATGTGTTTTTAAAGCGGAGATTGAATTTCCGGCCAGTCCCAAACGGTCCGGGCCGTGAGAATAGTGCATTTGGAACGCAACTCACGGACCCAGATCCCAGATAGAGCGGACTTAGCTGAGTACGAACCTTATGTACCTGCATGTATATATACCAGGCTTGTCTTCGTACTCGAGTCCTCAGACTTGATTTACTTAGCAATACCAGCTTTGTATCTTGGGAACCCTGCTCTGCCATGTCTTAAGCCTTCCCCTTATCTTGTGCATCACCGTTCTCGCCTTGCCTCTTCGAGCGTGTGCCTTTGACCGATATCAGTCTCCATTATCGCCGTTGTCCAATAATGCCGAACGCATCTTCCGCTAGACCTGCCACGGGTACTATGAACCATGGACGTCGCCCCACTGGTGGTGTTACACTTGGTGGACTTGACTCGGTGTGAAAGCTGAGCGATGCGCTAACAGCCTCAGAGATGCAGAGGGGGCTGCTATGAGAACTGCAGATATTGAGGGGAACAGAGGCTGGATCGGCGATGTATGTGGAGTATGGTAGGAATGATGACATGATTTTGTGGCCTTCATGCCAGTGGCTGACTTCCAGTTGCATAGGTAACTCGCAACTTGGGCCACTCGGGGCCACTTGGTAGTGCTTGAGGAATTGCGGGCATGGTCGAAGTTTTCACTGGTGGTCGGGCTAGTAAACAAAACAAACAAAATGAAGATTGAAAGGTTAGTGGAATGGAAAGCTTGAATCCGGTATGCACGAGTGCGAGTTGGTTGACTGACGCAAAGTAGAGTTGCCTGATTACAACCACACCTGTGTTGCTGCGCACGCTTTGTGCCGAACATCCAGGGGCTTGCGCGTGTGGTAGAGTAGCCACAGCATAGTTGCTTGGCTCGGGTTCATTGATTCTTTGCCACTGGGGTCTTTGCTGCGTAACTCATTGGCGGGGCTCGCAAGGCTTTCTGGGTCAAAACGTGGAGGTAGGGAGAGGGTTTGGGAATATAATTGAGGCAGGTGCCAAACTTGTTGACGCCTGCTGACTGATGTTAGGGGGGTAAAAGACTTTGTGGCCATTGTGGCTGATTCCCAATCGTCTTCGGGATACTTGGAACTTGAAACGCTAACTGACGCCGCTCAGGGGCACTAAAATACTTCGCAGCCATCATGGCCGACTTCGAGACACATTGCAGCCATCGTGGCCGACTCTGGGATGCATTGTAGCCATCGTGGCTGACTCCTAAATGCATTGCGGCCATTGTGGCCAACTTATGGGAAACTCACTGGGGCCACTCGGGGCCACTATTTGGGAACGCATTGTGGCCATTGTGGCTGACTTTGAAATGCATTGCGGCTGCCATGGCCAACTTTGGAAACACTGGTAACTTTGGGGGGGATGTTGATGGAAGTGCATGAACGGATGCTAAGAGTAGTGTTGGGGGAGTTCGGTTTGGTTTGGTTTGGGGCCATTTTAGCCAAACCGGAAACCAAACTGATTAGAATTTGCCCAAACCAAACCCAAACCAAACCAAACCACTCCAAACCATTCCAAACCATTCCAAACCATTTCAAACTGATTAAAAATAATTGGTTTGGTTCAGTTCAGTTCGGTTCAAACTCAGTTTAAACCACTTAAGGAACCACTTAAGACCTTGGTTTGAGGCAAAAAACAATTAATTTTGTTCAAATTCACCAATTAAGACTTTGTTTCAAATAGTTTGAGACCAAAAACCATTCATTTTGGTTCAAATTTGGTTTAAACTCAGTTTGGTTTGGTTCAAACTCAGTTTGAACCAAACCAAACCATTTTTTGAGCACTTATAAAATATTTTTTAATATTTTTTCTTAATCAGTTTGGTTTGGTTTGAACTGGGTTTGGGACCCCCAAACCAGAAACCAAACCATTTGGTTTGAGCCAGGATTCTCCAAACCCAAACCATTTAAAACAGTTTGGGTTTGGTTCAAACCCAGTTTGGGTTGGTCTGAGACCAAACTTCCCCAACACTAGCTAAGAGGGATGCCAGGGAAATTGAAGACACTGGGTGGATGCTAGAGAGATCGGGGATGGGAGGTGCAAACCGATTTGCCGATGCTGGACAAGTTGGGGACACTGACAGGGACCTTAAAGGGAACACAGGCTGGTGACTCACCTGTGTGTACAGTGTGCTTCACATAACTCAGGTTTGAGCAATACCTACAACACGGCGTCGTGCCAACATCCTGCAATCATGGCGGCTGCATCTGGGGGTTTGCGTGGACGGAAGAGCAGTTGTAGCATGGCCGCTCGGCTTGGGTTCATGGGCTGCTTCCCACCAGGTTCTTCGCTTCACAATCTATTCGATTCCATTGCTTGAGTTCAAAAAGCTTGCTGGGGGGTAGAGGGAAGGTAGGAATATGATGGAAACACATGCCGAACTCCTTGGCATGTGCAGACAGGTATGGGGATAATACAATGACTTTGTGGCCATCGTGGCCAACTTCCAATCGCATTCGGGGTTCGGGTTACACAGAACTAGAAACACTGACTGGTGCCGCTCGGGGGTGCTAAAACTACTTTGCGGCCATCGTGGCCAACTTATGGGAAACTTGCTGGGGCCACTTGGGGCCGCTAAACGCATGCTGTGGAAGATGACGGAGACGCTAATCGAATGGCTGATGCTGGGGTTATTGGGGACGATGAGGGGGGGGATGCTAGATGGACGGCGGTTGCTCCTTGAGGCCTACAGACGACAGGTCTTCTACCTCCCCACGTTGGCCACCAGAAATGATACCCTAAACCGTCGCTAAGTGTATAGATGACTGGTTATTGGGACGATTGGGTTCGGGGAGGTGTGAAGCTGCACTGCCAGTCGTGCAGGCCTCCGCGTGGCGTATAACTTCGTAAACCGGTTCCCTTCAATAGAGGATGCGTCGCTCTAAGTTGGCTAAGGGCGCGCGAGAGTGCGAGACGCTCGGGAGCGCGGGGAACGAAGGCCGAACGCCTCGGGCTGCTTCGGGCTTGGTGCGATGCGCTGCCGGTCGCGCAGGCCCCCGCGGGGCCTGTAACTTCGTAGGTCGGTTCGCTTCGGCTGGAGAGGCGTCGCTCTAAGTTCGCTAAGGGCGCGCAAGAGTGCTCGGTGCTCGGGAGTGCGGGGAACGAAGGGAACTAAGCCCCACAGAGCTCAGAAGCTCTGAGGGAAGGAGAACTAAGGATTTAAACTGCTCCTAAAGAAGTAGATACAGGGAGGTTATATACTAGAAAGTAGGGCAATGAATCTAGAAATAAAGCGAGGTACAAGGAGTAACCAAGCAAGGTCGCAAATCATGGGGAAGTGGAAGGTAGCCCGGCCAAAGCCCGATTCGGCCGAAGCGCGGGAAACTATGGGTCGGTATTCACATGCTATGAACTGAGGCGAGTAAGTAGCTCAATAATCAGACAAATAGAGAACAGGGCAATTAAACCTGAATCGGCCGAAGCCTGGGAAGGTACTTGGCTCAGAAAAGTGCAAAATGGGGGTTTTACCTGGCCAGCCATGTGCTGGGCATATCACCGCACCATTATGGATAAGGCAATGGCCATGCTACACACAGCTGGCATGTCTAAAGGTTTCTGGGAGCATGCTATGAGCACTGCAGTACACATCTATAACCGCTCTCCCACCCATATGCTCAAGTGGCGCACACCTTATGAGCTCTGGTACTCTGGCAAGGTACCAGATGTCTCACATTTACGCGTCTTTGGATGGATGCAAGGGGTACTACATGCATGTACCTGCTGATAAGCGTCGCAAATTGGATGCGAAGGCCATTGAGGTCACGCTTATTGGGTTTGAGCCCGAATCTAAGGGCTATAAGCTCTGGGACCACCAAACCCGCTCTGTCCGTTTGTCCAGGGATGTGACATTCGACAAGAGCAGCTTCCTGTCCCTACAGGGTGTTGAGACACACCCGACACCTACGCAATGTTGATAAGTGACCTGTGTGCACTTAGCAGCTCAATGGACACACAGATAACAGACTGCTTTAGATAAGATATATTGGACTTATGTAGATTAGATTATTATGATCTTTACAATCTCGGACTTTCTTATCTATGACATCACTGTACAATGACATCATGAACTCCTCTGGACTCCCATTGTATTTCGTCCTTGTACTCATTCCCTTTGTTCTATCTTTATTGTGATGTCACTATGATATCATAGTCTAGCCCTTCCTTGTTCTTTGTGCCTTGTTCTCCATTCACACACTCCTTTGTGTCCCTCTGTAGAACAATGCTCCTTGTATTCTGTGACTCTATGTTACTTGTGTTGTACTAGTGTCACACCTCTGTATAGTATAAGTAGAGTACCCTGTACGCTCTGGCACCACACCAGTTCTCATCTGTTGTGTGCCAGGTATGTCTCCTCTCTTGCAATCACACCAGTTCTCATCTGTTGTGTGCCAGACTCTCCATCTGCTTCACTTGCTAGATCATCTCTGTTGCTGCTTCCAGTACCACCCTCATATCTCACCACAGTCTACTTTGTCACTGTGAGTATGTCCTACATGTGTACTGTTCATCAGGTTATGGGCCCTGGTGCCCAAGCCACTCCACTTGGCTGGTCACTGTGTTCCTAGGATCACACACCAGGCTGAGGTCTGTCTGGGGACTCACCCTCCTTGCCCAAGCCACTGTGCCCTGAGGCGTCAGGTGCCAGTTGGTGAGGCCCCTCCACTACTATACACTGCCCAGTAGTCCTACTTTCACCCCTACTGTATTCCTAGCCCCTGCGCTATGTGCAAGGAGAGTGGATCTGGTAGCCCCTTAATCCATATCCAGGTGTGCATGGCCCACTGGGCTGTGTATTGTGGAGCTTAGCGCCAGCTGTCTCTGGTGCTCCACACTGGGCGCAGGATCTCCTCACCATGGGAGTGTAAAACCTGGTTCAGACTCTGGGGGGTGTTCACCTTATGGTGTTCTGCAACCAGATACCTGCCTTGTAGTGGCAATGGGAAAGGATGCAGTAAAGCCTTCGGGCGATGAGGCAACCAACAGGCCGAGAAGGCTGAGGTAGACAGCCTTGGGCTCTGAAAGATCATTCCACTATCCCCTCTGGTGCACTCTAGTGAGCTGTGTCTTAGACACATTCCTGGCTGGCAGCCAGCTCCTAGTACATGAAGAGGCTTCCACCCTGGGCGTAGCCCTTGTAACACTGGCATGTTAGTGGAGGCAGGATGCGTTAAGCATTCTGGCCTTACAGAATCACAGACAGGAGTAGCTACCCCCCTTCACATCTTGCAACTGTTATGAATAGTGATTGAAAGTCCGGTCCGGTCCGGTTTTTTTGCCTAATTTGGAAAGACCGGGACCGGGACCGATCCATCGGTTCATCCCTGAGCCCTAAAACCGGACCGAGCCGACAGGAGTCGGTCCCACCTGGTTGCCGGATTCTCAAAAGACCGGTCCTCACGGTCTAAACTGGCTCATTCTGGGTCGGTTCCAACCGGCCAAAGACTGACTGCAACCGTCATAAATCTACATTGGACTATACTACTGGTAGTTTACAATAAGTCATGGTAACTACTCTACTACTACTGTATGGAATATATTATGGTCCTTGTCCTCTTCGCGACAAAGAGGAAACTCGTCGCAATAATTGTCCGATCGTCGGCTCGAGTCGGCGTCGTGGTTGTCCTCGACATCATGGCCATTGATGCGTCGTTGTCGTCGGTTGATGCGTCGTTGTCGTCGTTGTCGTGGATGTTGAGTTCTTGAGGCTGTGTTGATATTGCGGCTGCTGGTGTGTCGCTGTTGTTGACGTGTCGTCGTTGCGGCTGTCGATGTGTCGTCGTCTTGATCGTCGTTGTCGTTGTCGACGTGTTGTTGGGGCCGTCGTCGTGGTAGTCGGTGCGTTGATGGTTGTCGATGTGTCGTTGTTGCAGCTGTCGGGTGTTGTCATTGTAGAACTTGTGGTCGTCGGCATGTTGTTGTTGCAGGTTGTAGTTGTTGGTGTGTCGACGTTGCGGCTGATGTGTCGTCGTCGATGTTGGAACGACCGTGGTCGGTGGTCGGTGTTGGCGCGGTGTTGAGGCTGGTCCAGCCTGGTGTTGGCAAGGGTGTTGGTGTCGATACTGCAGGTGGCGCGGCGGGTGTCGAAACCGTGGTCATACACTTGTATTTGCATCGTTGTCGATACTGGCATCGTCAGGTGGTCGTCGTTGTAAAGACCGGTTGGGACCGGTCCCAACCGGCCCTGTGGCGGTTCACCCAAATGCCAAATTTGGATGAACCACAACCGGTAAACTTCTCAGGCTGGATGAACCGCAACCGAAGGTCCGGTTGCCATCGGTTGCGGTCCGGTCCGGTCCCGGTTTTTTTCCAGTCCATGGGACTGGACTTTCGAACACTAGTTATGAAGCACTATTGCTGACTGCTCCTCGGCAATAGATAAATCATCCCCATGTCTTCTGCACACTCTTCTCGCGCTGCCTCACCCACCGGTGCTGCCACCACTGGTGCGGCTGCAGGTGCCACGGCAGGAGGCTCTGGCCTTCCCCCCATCACTTCTGGGTCCATGCCCTCCATGCACTGTATGTGCTCGAAAGCGCGCGAGTGAGTAAGGTAGGGCTGAGGATGGGACTAAGCAAAGGAGAGGGAAGGGAGGAAGTTGCTGCCGAGTCTTCGTCGGAACAAGGGCCCAAATCGTGGGCTACAATATTTCCGAGCGTAGCTGATGCCGCAGAAAGGGGGGGGATACGAGCAGGTCCTAACGACGAGACTTAGCGTGAGAGCGATGGGTTCCAGTGAGAGAGAGGACGTCGAGCAAGGCTCGGAATGCACATTATGACGACGCGAAAGACAACTAGAAACGAGAAGTCAATGAATGGTGAGTCGATGTAATCGTGCGGGTGTCTTCGAGTTTAGACCTGCCCCGCCAAATTGGCACTGATTCACGTGATAGAAAAGAGACGAGGATTGAAAAAGACGCAGGGAAAGAGATGATATTATTGAGCGCGAAACCGAGTCCTTATATACGGCATGTATCTATAAGTAAGGGAAATCGTCGTCGCAAACGCTAAGTCGAACATTGTGAGGGAGAGTAAGTAGAAGTGGGGGAAAGTAAAGCAAAAGAGTCCAAGGGATAGCGAGAGACTACGAGAGGTGGACAGACGGTCGTAAGGCTAAGGTGAAGTTTTACTGTCCCTGGCGCTAGTGGCGTCGTCGGCGGTGTGTACCGTACTCAGGCAAGTGTCGAAGTGAAACGGGGGAGTAGTAAAGCAAGAGAATGGAGACGAGAAGTCGGAATGGGTCTAACTGGTCGAGGATGCGAGGTCGGAGAGGCAACGCAGGTGGCATCGACAAGGCGTACTATGTCGAGGAACGAGGGTGAGAGTTGGGCAAGAAAATAAAGTAAAAGTCAGGCGCGCCTTTGTCTGAGACAAAGAACACTGCTCTAGACCGCTCAACAGCCGTGGGTGTAAGCATAGACTGTGTTTCAGGGGTTTGAGGATGACAACGAAAGATGGCGAGCTGGACAAAGAATGGTGAACTAGCTATTCCAAGGCAGGACCCTTGACGACGTCGCGGACGAGAGGTCATTTGAGGAGTAGTGGATGATCGAGGGTGAGGGTCGGAAACGGAAATGTAATCATGTATGGCCATAGGAAAGAGTGACGAGGGTGAGACAAGATGGTGGGGAGACGGAAGAATGGGGGAAATGAGGCGACGAGGAAAAGATCGATGGCCACGAGTTGGTGGCAGTTGACGATCATCCGCGATAGGCAGTGAGGTCACGTGCCGAGCCAATGAGTCTGAAATGGTCGATAATAGGTGGTTTCACGCTCAAGGGCTGCGACACCCTTACAGCGCCTCTCAAATGCATATGGCACAACCTTTGGCATGCCTGCTGGCATTCGCCTTGATCAGTTTGATGGCTCGAATTGGAATGAGTGGTCTGGGACACTTGAGGCCATCCTCACTCTACATGAGGCTGAGGATGTGTTTACCTATCGTGCCCCTCCCTCTGGAGTCACTCTTGATGAGTGGGAATCTATCCAGTGTCGATCTAAAGTGTACCTCCGCCTCTACCTTAAGCCTGACGTCTACTCCCTCGTCTCTGACCCATATGCCTATCCCACCTTTGCTGAGAAATGGGACAAACTGAAGGATGTCTATGCTGGTGCTTCAGGCAGCACCACCATATTTAATTTGTGGATCCAGTTAACTCAAGCCTGCCTTGACGACTCCGCGCCCATGGCCTCTCAGTTGGCCAAGCTCAATGAGCTGCGGGTTGGCCTTTCCAATGCACAGATGGGTGTCACTGACACCCAATTCTGTCTCATACTTCTCCACGCCCTGCCAGCCTCCTACGAGGTGTTGGCATCTACCATCCTTGCCAGTGGTGCTCCCACCAAGCTCAAGCACGCTGAAATAATTGCGCGCATAGTTTTGGAGGAGGCGCGCCGCTCTGGCCGCTCTGGGTCCTCTCTCAACAAGGCTGCCCCCATTAAGTCCAGTGGTGGCCGAAAGAAGAAGGACCACTCCCAGTTGACGTGCCACTACTGTAACAAGAAGGGGCACATCAAGCCTGATTGCAGGCAGAGGAAGAAGGATGAGGCTGTGGGGAAGGCAAAGGACACTGGCAACAAAGCTGCCAACTCTCATGTTTTAGTACCAACCACCACCTCCATTAAGGAGGTCAATGACGAGCCCGCCATTAACTGGGCGGACAATGCAGTTGGTGTTGCCTTGTATGCTGCCTCACGTGTGCGTTGGATGATGGACAGTGGTGCCACACACCACATCACACCACATCGGTCTGACTTCAAGGACTACACCCCATGCAAAGGCACTGTGCGCCTGGGTGATAAGTCCACAATCGACCAAATTGGTGTAGGCTCCGTTGTCTTCACTATGAGCCAGGGCATTCCAATCACCCTCAGTAATGTGCTACACCTTCCACAGGTGAAGACACACTTCTTGTTGACACATGCCTTAGCACAAAAGGGTGCGGAAGTGGCCTTTGACAGTGGCTCATTTAAAATATCTGTCAGAAAAAACTGTGTAGCTATTGGCTACTTGGAGGACAACCTCTACTGGTTGGACACTTCAAGCATTGGCCTAAATGCTCACATCAAAAGTGCTGCCACCACTCTTGACATCTGGCATCAGTGCATGGGACACCTCTCCCCTGCTGCTCTTAAGTCGTACAGTCCCTCTGCCACTACTGGCATGGATATTGACAGCTCTACCACGCATACTGCTGTGTGTCGTGGGTGCGAGTTGGGTAAATCCACTTGTCAACCCTTCTCTGCGTCCTCCACCAAAAGGACAACCCGTATCTTTGAGATTGTACATAGTGACCTAGCCGGTCCAATGCAAACTCAATCCCTACAAGGCTCCGCGTACACTGCCACCTTCATAGATGACCACCCCAAGCATGCAGTGGTGTATTTTATTAAGTTGAAGGATCAGTTTGTGAAGGCGCTGCAGATGTATTTGGCCTGGGGTGAAACCCAGACGTCCCATAAACTGCACGCACTCCACTCTGACCATGGAGGCGAGTACATGGCAAGCCAAGTACAGGACATTCTCAAGCAGAGAGGGATAGAGCATCACCTTACGATGCCAGGTTCACCACAATCGAATGGGAAAGCCGAGCGGTTTAACCGCACCATTACGGATAAGGCAATGGCCATGCTTCACACAGCTGGCATGTCTAAAGGCTTCTGGGAGCATGCTATGAGCACTGCAGTACACATCTATAACTGCTCTCCCACCCGTACGCTCAAGTGGCGCACACCCTATGAGCTCTGGTACTCTGGCAAAGTACCAGATGTCTCTCATTTACACGTCTTTGGATGCAAGGGGTACATGCATGTACCCGCTGATAAGCGTCGCAAATTGGATGCGAAGGCCATTGAGGTCATGCTTATTGGGTTTGAGCCCGAATCTAAGGGCTATAAGCTCTGGGACCGCCGAACCCACTCTGTCCATTTGTCCAGGGATGTGACATTTGACGAGAACAGCTTCCCATCCCTACAGGGTGCTGAGACACACCCAACACCTACGCAAGTGGCTTCACCACCACCACCTGTATCAGTGATTGCCGTACCTAGCATGTCGGCGTTACCACCACAGCGAGCACCCTCCCCTGCACACTCTAACAGTAGTGAGGAGGAGGATGTTGAAGACCTTCTAGACCCCAAACCAGAGCGCCCCCACACGCCACCACCACCTGCACCACCATCTCTCCCTGTTACACCTAAGCGTGAGCAGCCCACTCCCACTTCACCACCGCTGCATCAAGGCACAACGCGCATTATGTGCCATGTCCCTCCTCCATCACCAGATATGCCTGGAGGCTTTGAGGATCACGCGCAGCATAGTCAGCTGTTGTGTGAGATGGACAATGCACCTAGACACTCTGCCCGTGCACCTGTGCCCAACCCCCGCTACTTCACGGCGGATAACACGGCCATGCGTGGCAGACGGCTGGGATATGTGGAGCTGTTAGCTGCAGCTTACATAGGCAGAGACCCTGCATCCTATACAGAGGCCATGCGGTCTGTAGATGCAGATGAGTGGACAATGGCGTGCCAGTATGAAATGGATGCACTCGCCAAAAATGGCACATGGGAGTTAGTAGATCTCCCACCTAATCGCAAGGCAGTAAAATCCAAATGGGTCTTTAAGCTCAAAGCGGATGGCCACTACAGAGCTCACTTGGTGGCTAAGGGGTTTACACAAATCCCTGGCATTGATTTTGATGAAACTTTCTCTCCCGTCACACGATTCGAGTCGCTGAGATTACTTCTGGCGTTGGCTGTGCTGGAGGACTGGCACATCCATCAGATGGATGTCAAGTCTGCGTTCCTCAATGGTGTGCTTGATGAGGAGATTTACATGGAGCAACCACAAGGTTTCATCACCACTGGTTCAGAGACGAAGGTGTGTTGCCTAGTCAAGGTGATATATGGTCTCAAACAAGCCTCCCGTGCATGGAACTTGCAATTCCATGGAGTGCTACTTGCACT
Organism: Lactarius sanguifluus; assembly: GCA_021527775.1. NCBI lineage: Eukaryota > Fungi > Basidiomycota > Agaricomycetes > Russulales > Russulaceae > Lactarius > Lactarius sanguifluus. The sequence goes on along the minus strand of JAKEYF010000130.1, from coordinate 85,349 downwards.
TGGTTTTAAGCGGATGTTTGCCGATGCCAGCGTATATGTGTTGCCTCAACGAGAGGGGGATAGACCACTCTTCGTTATCGTTTATGTTGACGACATCACTATATTGGGTGCCTCTTTGGAGAAGATTAAGCGTCTTAAGTCAGATCTTTCTGAGCGCTATGAGATGACAGATCTCGGGGAGATAGAGTCATATCTTGGTATCCACATTGTGCGCAACCGCTCCCTCAGACGCATCGAAATAGATCAGTCTGGCTATGTCAAGGATGTCCTTGAACACTTTGGCATGTCTGATGCCACTCCACACTCCACACCCTTGCCCGCTGGTGCTGACGAGCACCTTCATAAATATACGGGTCAGGCTACTGCCTCTGACATTATGCACTACCAGTCACTCATTGGTAGTCTGCTGTACATTCAGATTGGTACTAGACCTGACATTTCCTTCACTGTGTCACGTCTAGTGCAGTATGCAGCGAATCCTTCCCCCCAACATCTGCAGCTTGCGCAATATGTTCTGGCTTACTTAGTAGGCACTGTGGGCATGCATATAGTTTACGATGGCACCAGTGGAGACCGATGTGGCCAACCAAGCCGCTTGGTATCAGAGCTTCCTTGTGGAACTCGGGTACGAGGTCGACAACCCCATCCCATTGCATGGTGACAACAAGGGTGTCATTGATTTGGCCTTGAACCCTGTCACTGGGAGGTGATCCAAGCACATTGCCATTAGGCATCATGTCATTAGGGAGTACATCGAAAAGAGGACCATCACTCTTATTAGAACCCCTACTCTGGAAATGGTCGCAGACGGCTTTACCAAGTCGCTCGCATGCACTCTGCTCCAACAACACAATGTCGACATGGGTCTGTGCTAGTATGAGATTGCTGATCACGGGGAGATGTTGATAAGTGACCTGTGCACACTTAGCGGCTCAATGGACACGCAGATAACGGACTGCTTTAGATAAGATATATTGGACTTATGTAGATTAGATTATTATGATCTTTACAATCTCGGACTTTCTTATCTATGACATCACTGTACAATGACATCATGAACTCCTCTGGACTCCCATTGTATTTCGTCCTTGTACTCATTCCCTTTGTTCTATCTTTATTGTGATGTCACTATGATATCATAGTCTAGCCCTTCCTTGTTCTTTATGCCTTGTTCTCCATTCACACACTCCTTTGTGTCCCTCTGTAGAACAACGCTCCTTGTATTCTGTGACTCTATGTTACTTGTGTTGTACTAGTGTCACACCTCTGTATAGTATAAGTAGAGTACCCTGTACGCTCTGGCACCACACCAGTTCTCATCTGTTGTGTGCCAGGTATGTCTCCTCTCTTGCAATCACACCAGTTCTCATCTGTTGTGTGCCAGACTCTCCATCTGCTTCACTTGCTAGATCATCTCTGTTGCTGCTTCCAGTACCACCCTCATATCTCACCACAGTCTACTTTGTCACTGTGAGTATGTCCTACATGTGTACTGTTCATCACGCAAGTGGCTTCACTGCCACCACCTGTATCAGTGATTGCCGTACCTAGCACATCAGCGTTACCACCACAGCAAGCACCCTCCCCTGCACACTCTGACAGTAGTGAGGAGGAGGATGTGATGAACAGCATACATAGAGGGCATACTCACAGTGACAAAGGAGACTGTGGTGAGATATGCAAGTAGGCTTGAAAGCAGCAACAGAGTAAATCTAGCAAGTGAAGCAGATGGAGAGTCTGGCACACAACAGATGAGAACTGGTGTTATTACAGAGGAGAAGACATACCTGGCACACAACAGATGAGAACTGGTGTGGTGCCAGAGCGTACAGGGTACACTACTTATACTCCTACAGAGAATGACGCTGGTAACAGTAGTGTTTTAAGGTCCAGTCCATAGGACCGGAAAAAGACTGGGACCCAACTGGACCGGACCGGCTTGCAACCGGACCATCGGTTGCGGTTGCACCTTTTTTGGACCCAGCCCGGTTGCAGTTGCTCAATTTTTAACAATCCTCTGCAACCAACAAAAGACTGGTTGAAACCGGTCTTTACTGCAACCAACCCAATGGTCTTTTCACACATTTAGATCACATTTTCATCCATAATATATTAGCTACTACTGTACTACTGTAATCTAAGAACTGCCATGGCACCGTGTTGATGCCATGGTGTTGCCACGCCACGTCGATGTTGTGTTGCCATGCCGCGTTGGTGTCGTGGTGTCACCAAGCCGTGTCGGTGTCGTGGTGTCGCCGTGTTGTGGCGCCGCGTTGGTGTTGTGGTGTTGCCGTGCCAGGTTGATGTTGCAGTGTCGTGGTGTTGCCGCACCGTGTTGAAGTCGTGTCACTGCGCTGCGTCGGTGTCGTCGTGTCGCCATGCCATGTTGGTGTCATGGTGTCGCTGTGTCGTGGTGCCGCGTTCGTGCCATGATGTCGCGGTGCCAGGTCGATGTTGCGGTGTCGTGGTGTTGCCACGCCATGTCGGTATCATGGTGTCGCTGCACCGCGCCAGTGTCGTGGTGTCGCCATGTCATGGTGCCGCATCGGTGTTGTGGTGTCGCGGCGCCAGGTCAGCGTTGTGGTGTCGTGGCGTCACAATGCCAGGTTGATGTCATGGTGTCACGGCACCACGTCAGTATCGTAGTATCACGGTGCTGCATTGGTGTCATGGTGTCGTGGCACCAGGTCGGTGTCGCGGTGTTGGTGTTGTGGTGTCGCAGCACCGTGTCAATGTCATGGTGTCGCGGCGCTGTGTCGACTCCATGATCCTGCGGCGGCATCGGGTCGGAGTCATGGTCTTGCAGCGCCACGTTGACACCGTGGTCTTGCAGTGCCATGGGCTGGCGGTGTCATGATGTTGCAGCACCACAATTAAAACCTAGAAAATAAAATAAGAAAGAATTAATAAGTTAGCTAGAAGGAGAAGGAGTACTTAGCTTCTTGAGAGTTTCCTGGGCCAAAGTAAAGCAGTCAACGAACACTGACTGGGAGCGTTGGACGTCAAAGTGACTATGGTGGTTGACGCATCGTCGATGTTGACCGTCGTTGACAACGCGACTTCCGGTCCAGCGAAACCCATGATGACAAATCCGGTTGCACAAAAGACTGGTTGCAACCAGTGTTTAACTGGCTGCAGGACCGACCAGGACCGGTCCATAGTGGTCCCGGTCCGGTCTTTTGAATAATCCTGACTAATTAGGACCGGTCTCGGTCCGGTTGCCTTATTAGGAAGGTAAAAGACCGGACTGGACCGGACCTTAAATCACTAGGTAACAGCAGGTCACAGTAAATACAACAAGACGCATTGTTCTGTACTTGGACAAAGGAGTGTACTAACTAAGAGAACAAGGCGTAGAGAACAAGAAGAGTCCAGACTATGATATCATACTGACATCACAATAAAGATAGAACAAAGGAAAGTATAAAGACGAAGTACAAGGACAGTCTAGAGGTGTCCATGATGTCATATACATAAGTGATGTCATAGATAAGAGAATACAAGAAGTCCGAGATTGTAAAGATCAAAATAGTCTAATCTACAAGTCCTGTATATCTAATCTAAAGCAGTCTGTTATCTGCGTGTCCATTGAGCCGCTAAGTGCGCACAGGTCACTTATCAACAGGATGTTGAAGACCTTCTAGACCCCAAACCAGAGCGACCACACACGCCACCACCACCTGCACCACCATCTCTCCCTGTTACACCCAAGTGTGAGCAGCCCACTCCCACTTCGCCACCACCACGTCAAGGCGCAATGTGCATTATGCGCCATGTCCCTCCTCCGTCACCAGATATGCCTGGAGGCTTTGAGGATCGTGATGAACAGTGCACATAGAGAACTATACTCACAGTGACAAGAGGAGACTGTGGTGAGATATAGATGGTGACTGGAAGCAGCAACAGAGTAAGTCTTGCAGGTGAAGCAGATGTGGAGTCTGGCACACAACAGATGAGAACTGGTGTTTATACAAGAGGACAAGACATACCTGGCACACAACAGATGAGAACTGGTGTGGTGCCAGAGCGTACATGGTACTCTACTTATACTGCTACAGAGGGTGGCGCTAGTAACACAGGTCACAGTAAATACAAGACGCATTGTTCTACATAGAGACAAAAGGAGTGTACTGTTCTGGGAGAACAAGGCATAAGAACAATAGGAGTCCAGACTATGATATCATAGTGACATCACAATAAAGATAAGGAAACAAAGGGAAGTACAAAGACAATAGTACAAGGACGGTCTAGTCCATGATGTTATGTACATGTGATGTCATAGATAAGAGAATACAAGAAGTCCGAGATTGTAAAGATCATAATAATCTAATCTACATGTCCTGTATATCTAATCTAAAGCAGTCCGTTATCTGCATGTCCATATGAGCTGCTAAGAGCGCGCGGGTCACTTATCAACAGATTGTGCACAGCGTAGTCAGCTGTTGCGTGAAATGGACAATGTGCCTAGACACTCTGCCCGTGCACCTGTGCCCAACCCCCGCTACTTCACGACGGATAATACGGCTATGCGCGGCAGACGGCTGGGATATGCGGAGCTGTTAGCTGCAGCCTATGTAGGAAGAGATCCTGCATCCTATGCAGAGGCCATGTGGTCTGTAGATGCAGGTGAGTGGACAATGGCATGCCAGTATGAAATGGATGCGCTCGCCAAGAATGGCACATGGGAGTTAGTGGATCTCCCACCTAATCGCAAGGCATTAAAATCCAAATGGGTCTTTAAGCTCAAAGCGGATGGCCACTACAGAGCTCGCTTGGCACAAATCCCTGGCATAGATTTTGATGAAACCTTCTCTCCTGTCACACGATTTGAGTTGCTGAGATTACTTCTGGCATTGGCTGCGCTGGAGGACTGGCACATCCATCAGATGGATGTCAAGTCTGCATTCCTCAATGGCATGCTTGATGAGGAGATTTACATGGAGCAACCACAAGGGTTCATCACCACTGGTTCAGAGACGAAGGTGTGTCACCTAGTCAAAGCAATATATGGTCTCAAACAAGCCTCCCGTGCATGGAACTTGCAATTCCATGGAGTGTTACTTGCACTCGGCTTTAAGTGGACGTTTGCTGATGCCGGCGTATATGTGTTGCCTCAACGAGAGGGGGATGGACCACTCTTCGTTATCGTTTACGTTGACGACATCACTATATTGGGTGCCTCTTTGGAGAGGATTAAGTGTCTTAAGTCAGATCTTTCTGAACGCTATGAGATGACAGATCTTGGGGAGATAGAGTCATATCTTGGGATGTGCATTGTGCGCGACCGCTCCCTCAGACGCATCAAAATAGATCAGTCTGGCTATGTCAAGGATGTCCTTGAACGCTTTGGCATGTCTGATGCCACTCCACACTCCACACCCTTGCCTGCTGGTGCTGACGAGCACCTTCATAAATATACAGGTCAGGCTACTGCCTCTGACATTACACACTACCAGTCTGTTACGATCCTAGCGGATCATTCGTGCTTAAAGCTAAATCGGGTCAGGCCCAAGCTTGAAGACTGATAGGCAACTCTGATAGAGTTATCCCAATGTTTCCGAGTTGGGGAGAACTGGGGCTTTGCAGGGCAAAGGAGAGGATAGGACAAGTTGCTAGGAATTTGTCAAAGACTAGCTACAGAATACAGAGGTATCTGTAGCTCTACTTATACTCATACAATACTGTGGATTTACGGATGATTTTCTGTACACTTCAGAGGCCAGGGCGCACAGGACTGCACCAGCTGTCCCATTCCCAGTCTGGGCACAACTAGAGACCATGAGTCTGGAACTTTCAATCTGATTCTTAGAGTCTGGAGCCCGAACTTGACTTTGCTTACGTGTCATGTCACGTGACCGTGACATACGCCCCCTTCTTGCTTCGTTCGTCCCGAACAATTCCTACGAGTCTTCCTCCGCTATGTATCTGGCCCACTCGATGGTGTCGCTCTCGTCGACGATTGGGCAGTTTGTGGTTTGTGGTTGCGATGTGCTCGCCTCGGCCTGTGGGGTGTGGGAACGCCCTCCTGCAGGTCTCGCAGGCAGCGTGTGAGGGTGTCAGTATGGCTGTTGGCGTCTTCGTCCGCGTTGCCCTAGCTGTCGCGGAGTCGGCCTGGCGTCCATGTCTCGCCATTTGCAATACGTGCAACGATGCACGTGCGAAGCAGCCACAATGCAGCGGCGCGTATTCATGCATTTCGTGTGCGGCATGCGACATTCGAAGCTTGGTCCGGGTGGCCTTGCTGGTCGTGTGTGGTGTGGAGAATGTTGGCCTGGTTCGGGGTGACGTGGTGATGATAAGGGTGTGGACGTGTTGGTCGGTATTGAGTGTCGTGCCATCACAGCGAGCTGCGCGGGTACCAGATTTGCAGGTTGTCGTGGAGGTACTTGGTTCGGGGGAGGCAGGTGGGATCGTCGTCGTTGGAGCGTTGCGCAAGGTGACAAACGTGGGGTCATGTGAGATTGACGTGTCGAATAGTGAGGAAGGACGGAACTGTGGGGCGTCTTGCGTTTGTGATGGTACAGCGGCGTGTGGTGGTACTGTAAGTGGTCTGGGAAATCGTGGGCAAGGCTGCTGGCGTGTAGCCTGTGGTAACCTGCAGGATTCAGGGTTTTGCTTCAAGTGACGAGCAGGATTGATAGTGGCATTGTCGTGCAACTCCACTAGAGTAGGGGATCCACAGGTGTCACTGCTGTCGTGGGTGCAGGTGAGGTCCATTCTCAGATCATGTGCCGATGTCAGATGCGTGGCGGGAGGCAATGTCGTTTGAGCGATGATCACTGTGGAACTGGAGGTGCAGCATTCACCGAGGACGTGATCTAGTACAATCGCGTGCCGCGGATTCTTCCGTGATGTCGATGGTTGAATGTCAAGCGAATCTGTGGAGGGGTAACGGGCATTGATAGGCTCGGATGTCAAAGTGCCAACACCAGCAGGCGCAGGCGATGCAGTCAGTGGTGGATCAGGTGGCATTGAAGTGATCAACGTCGTGCGTTCTGGTCTGCGTCCGAGTCATCCTCCCACCATTGACAGCAGGCTTCGGGGACTGGGCGAAGTCAAGGGCCACTGGATTGCTGAGGACATGGTGTTGTGGTTTAAGTTGTTACCTAGACCGAGTAAGATTCCAAGTATTTCATCGTAGGTCGAGTTTGCGTGGTTGTTGCTTTGGATCCGTGGTGTTTCTACGTCGGTCTCGGGCCATGGGCATCCGCCATTGTTGTCGATGTGTACGTGCTGCGTCCCTACGTGGCACGGTTGCGTGGGGCGACAATTGTGGTGCAGGAAGAGACATCCGAAGGGGGCGTGCCCTGGGCTGTTGCAGAGCATGCATAGTCGGTTCCACGGGCAGTGTTGTTCCTCGTGTACTTGACCTCCACAGTCGCAAGGCTGGCCTCCGGTGCAACTGGTACGCGTGGTAGCTCGTATGGCCATCGGGTCGTAGGGATGGTACTGCCGTGGTTCTTGCAGATGGTTGGTCCTCGTTGGGTTGGCATGGCGAGATCATTGGGCGTTGTCATAGGCGGTTGATCGGATTCTTGTGTCGAGTTGGTCTTGGATTGGTGGACGTATCGCAAGCTCGTCTGGGTCACGAGGCTGTTCTAGGGCACGATGAGGGAATACATACTGTCGGGCGTTGTCAGACGTCTGCGTGGCGATGCTCTTTACTAGCGTACCCAGGTTGTCATGATCACGTGACATTTCCCACGAAAGAGTTTCCCGTTTCAGATTCCAGGTTCCAGACTCATGTTTCAGACTCGGCCCAGACTTGTGACTCACAGAGACCACATGACTGCGCAGCAATGCCAGCAGTGGATCTATTCTCGGTAGTGTTTGAAAGTCCGGTCCAGTCCGGTTTTTTTACCTAATCGTGTAAGACCGGGACCGCAACCGGTCCACAATTTCTCGGCCCAGCACAAAAACTGGACCAGACCGAGTGAGACCGGTCTCTGTCGGTTGAGTTGCGGTCTTTGGACCAGTTAAGACCGGTCCCTTCACCAACCGGTCTACAACCGGTCTATAGCTCTGCCAGTCGTCGGTCTACTACAAGTCGTTGTATTCTTTTCTTCTAAATAGCTACATGTGATTATTACTATAGTACACTACCAAATCTAATACACCCATCGTCGTGCCACAGCGCCGTGTCGGTATCGTGGTATCTCGGCGCCGTGGCGCTGTTGGTAGCGTGGGGCGTTGTGTCGGTGTCGAAGCGCCAAGGTGCCGTGTTGCTGCGGCGCCGCGTCGTCGTGGCATCTCGGTGCGGTGTCGGTGTCGCAGTGCCATATTGCTGCGGTGCTGCGTCGGTGCCAGTGTCAGTGTCGCAGCACCAGCACCATGTTGCTGCGGCGCCGAGTCGGTGTCGTGGAACCTCGGTGCCGCTTCGGTGTCATAGCGTGATGGCACAGTGTTGCTGCGGCGGTATCGTAGCGTCGGTGTCGCAGCACCAGGGCGCCATGTTGTTACGGCGCCGCGTCGGTGTCATAGCATGATGGCGCCGTGTTGCTGCGGCGCTGCGTCGGCGTTGTAGGGTGATGGCATTGTGTCGGTGTCGCAGCACAATGGCGTTGTGTTGCTGCGGCATTGCGTCGGTGTCGTAGCGTGACGGCGCTGTGTCGGTGTCAAAGCACCAGGACGACGTGTCGGTGTCACAGCGCTAGGGTGCCATGTTGCTGCGGCACAGCGTCGGTGTCATAGCGTGACGGCGCTGTATCGCTGTCGTAGCGTCACAGCGCCGTGTTGCTGTCGTAACGTCGTGGCACCACGAGCTTGCACCTGGTGAGGTGGTGAGAACCTATTTAAAAACCTAGAGAGGAAAAAACACTGTAGTTAGTAAAAGGAGAAGGAGACAAATAACTTAGCTTGTTTGAGGGCCAGTACAACGCAGTCGAAGTCGACATGTTGGTTGAGGGTCATGTGTCGGCGCTGTGTCAGCATGTGTCAGCGCTAGTGGTCGTGGCTGATCCGAAGTGGCTGCTGGCATCATTGATGACATAGAAAACGAGCGACGAGAAACGAGATCTAGTGAGATGGGACGATGGGGAGAGAAAGGAAGAGGTCGGAATGAGTGAAAATGGAAAGAACCGAAAGACCGGTTGAGCCCGGTCAAGACCGGTCTTTCATCGGTCCAACGGATTTCGAAAACGTGACAAGACCGAGACCGGACCGCGGTTAGCGGTCTTCACCGGTCTTACTAATTTCCGGTCCTGATCGGTCCAGGTCTGGTCCAGTCTCAGTCTTTTTCCAGTCTTGAGACTGGACTTCCAAACACTAATTCTCGGTTGTATGACTCGAATTGACAGTGCATGGCCTCGTGTATCAGTGACTCATAGGGTAAAGGGTTGCCAGCGAGCATGTTCGCTGGCATACGCGCATCCTGGTTTCCCACTTATGCGGCTCATAGAAAATGTATAGAAAATAGGACTCAGTACAGTATAAGTAGCAGAGCAGTAGCACTTGTATTGGACATTCGAGTCTCTTAAGAATATAGCCCAACTAGCTTGTTCTACAGAGTGAAGAGTCAACCCCGGTCCAAGTTCCCGCGAAGTGGATTAGTAAGTGTTGGTGACCATTCTGGCCCGACTTGCTGATCTTCCTTGAAACCCCTCATGTAACGATCCAGGTGATCGTAACACAGGTGGTCTTCAGATTCTGTGTTGACCTCGTCTGTGAGTTTGTTCTCTGTCCTGTTGTCCTCCGCCTCATCTGCCGATGTGTGCAGCGGTACGATGACATACATCTCGGTGAGGCTCGGGGTTTGTGCGTGGTCGAATGCCATGTATCCGGTCGGGACAATACTGTACTCATTTGTGGCGTCCTTTGCGTCGCTTGGGGCTGGTAACAGTTCTCGTAGGTGGGGCATGCATGCGGCATTGGTGCACAGCGGGTTGTTGTCACGCCAGATTTTTGAACCGCATCCCGTATCTTCTCGTGACACCAGCGCGTAGAACTCGTGCGCCAAATCAAGGTTCGTGCCACCCTCCTCAGAGTACACCTTTTCCGGGGTTGAGGACGTCGATCTGCACAGCTTGTACACTTTCATGTCATTTTTGAGAATGTGTTCCTGTAAGGTTCGGACCTTTTGTCATTGAGGTTGATTGAGACAATCAATGTCGTTGTCTCATCGTGAGTCATCCTGTCTGGCGATGTCAATCCTCGTACGGTGGGATATTGCAGAGCCATTGTACTGGGATGATGTATATTTCATCGTTGCTCACGTCTGCCGCGGCCTCTGTAGTCTGGCGTTGGGTATAGAGTGTTAGCACGGTCTGTATCGCGATGTTTACGCCCTCGAAGTCATGTTTCCTGAATGTGACCTGGTACATCCTGCGTCTCCTATGGTCGATGGGTGTCTCTTTCGGGAGCGTGTCATTCCGCCGGCATTGCGTATCCTCCCAGTTGTGCACGGCCTTGTGTTCCATTGGTTGTATAATCTGCAGACAACTCTGCAACACCATCATCTTCGTATTTGCGGCAAGGTTGTTTAGTGTCAGTGAACGCGAAAATACCGAAAATACTCCCCTCCTCAGGCTGTCAGCTTCCGTGATGACTAAGCGAGGGTCGGGCAAGGCCAGGTCGGTCAGCTGCGTGAGGGGGTCCAGTTCCAGAGTGTAGACATATGGCGGTGTACAGCAAGGATTGGTGAGTACGATGGTGGAGAGCTTCGGCATCCACACCCCTGAATCTCGCATATTTGTGGGTTTGGTAGAACTGAAGGGTGACGATGTCGCCATCTTCAATGACAAGGCATTCCCCGGGAGTGAGTGGTGGAGTCGTACTACATCAGTGACGGTAGGAGAGGTTTCAGTTGAGGCACAGCTGTCGTCCAGATCTCCCGTGCTTTGGCTGTGTGATAGGGAACGCTGTGAGGATATCTGTTCAACCCAGAGTGTCCATCCAAGGGTCTCGTCGGGGGCATTTTTGCAACGGCTGATCTTCTGTGTTGGGAGTCCTACCAGCTTGGCCCATGTGCAGTTGGGGTACCATTCGCTCTGCATGAACTTGGACACAAGAATTAGTGATGCCAAGAAGGCCCGATGGGGACACCCCAATGGCAACGAGAGTGGGGTGTCATCAGTTGCGGATCGTCCTCTACTGATGGTTGTGGCGCGTGCAGATGAAGGAGGGGGTAGCGATGGTCTAACATCTCTCCTTGCTGATGCGGGGGCTTTTGCGATCCCTCGCGTTACCATATGGGTCTCTTCTGAGATGAGGTTCTCACTCGCTGAAGTCTGGGTTATTTCTGTGGGGCAATATTCGTCCGTAAGTGCGTGGCGTACTGCCGTCATGGTGGGGTTTTCCGTTGTCCCGTCGTGCTGTGCTGGAGTCATTAGCACATTACATGCTGCTATGTGGTCCCTTTTTCCTCCCAGGTTGCCCGCCGAGGGCTGGATCGGGTCTGATGACTGGGTGGAAGCAGGCGCGCCATGGAGTGGTGGCCTGTCCAGCCATCGGTGCCCTGTTGCTTGGGCGTGAAATTGTGGGTCCAGTTGTTGAATGGAGCCATGATGTAGGATTGAGGCTGGTGTGAGTCTGACGTCGTTGCCGCTCAAGTCCTCCTGCTGCTCATTCTGGAGAATGGGTGTTGAGGTGATGTGCTTTTGAGTCGACTCGAGGTTGTTCAGCCGTGAGCTCGAATGATATGCGTTCCCTCCTGCAGGTTTGTCTGGCGCCCCTCCGTGATCGTGCAATGGGAGTGGTGCTGCGGGTGTAGCTGTGAAATAGTACGCACATTGTAGACCGTGCAACTCCAGCTCGATCTCATTTCTGATGTCATCCTCGTCGTACCCTTCATCAATGAAGGGCTGAACGTCGTCCTGTCCTTCATCGATGAAGGGCTGGATGTCATACCGTGCTCCCCGTAGAAGGATGCATTGTCCTTATGTTGTGGATGGACGTCAGGGTCACGCTGCAGCGAGATCCCGTACATGTTGCGTTCTCCGTCCTCGAGGGGTTGAGCGTGGTTCCGTTCTCACCTAGTGGTTTGCGGGCCCGTCCCGGCCCAAAAGCCTGCCATTAGGCTCGTCTTAGGGGGGCTTTAGGCCCAGAGTGACCGGGACTCTGTTTGTGGGCCTCAACGTCTTAGGCCAGTCCCGGCCTCAAAGATGCGGCTGGCCACATCTTTGAAGTAACTATCAATGCTACATCCAAGAATACAACAGCTACTATGTGAGGAATTTGAAGTTATTGTTGATGCTGTCACTGACTCACCATCCAAGTCACCATCACCGTGGTCTTCAGTGACCTCCTCCCAACTCCATTGGCACTCCACCGCATTGACAATGGTCTGGCTGACGGGCCCTTCTTGGTTGACGTCCAGGCACTGGTAGGTATCACCACATGTAACCCCTGTGTCCCCTTTAGGGACCGCCACATCATCATCATTGTGGAACACTTGGTGTGTGATTTGCGTGAGCGGCCCAAGTATGGTGAACCTGATAGAGGCGCATGGCATGATCGCCACAATTTGCTGGTGAAAATTGGCTGGTGCAAAAGTAGAGGGTATCACATGGTGACATGGGTGGAGCTTAGAAATGAAACTTGAAGATAGAACCCAGTGATTGGTTGAGATGGAATGGGAGAAATAGTGAGAGAAAGAGTAGACGAGATGTAAGTCAGAATGATTCAGGCAAAACTACAGACTCACTGTTGAGGACAAGGTTGAGGGAAGTGAAACTGGGCGAGGCAAGGGATGGCAAGAGAAAAAATGCAAGTAAAGTGAAGGCGATAATAGTGCGGTAGAGCATGATGGGGCCAGGCAACAGCTTGAAGGGGACGGAGGCTGGCGCAGGAAAGTGTCGACCATGAATGCCTTGTATGGAGCTGAGTCTGAGTCTGAGTGAGTTCGTGAACACGCAGGGGTTAGAGACAGGAGAGGGTGGGCCAAGTGCGAAGCGTTCGCGATGGCAAGAGCCGGTGTGATTGCAAATGGACGAGGGCCAGAGCAAATGGTGATGGCGAGAACGTGAAGCGAGAGTGGGATGAAAATGATGCCGTCCGAAGCAGCGAGACAAGGTGAGACGACGACCTTCGAGGGCCTGATTTCCAGGATGAACACGCAGCGAGAGAAAAGAGGGAGAAACAACACTGATATTGACGAGCAAAGAACGCAAACTTTTATACAAGTGGAATTGTAGTAAGGTAAAGGGAAATGGGTGGCATGGGGAAATGAGTCGAGAGAGTGGGATGCGGAAACGATTGGGACGGAAATGAGTGGTAAGGTACAAGTCGGAGTGACGAAATGATACAAAGGAGCCAAGTTGAACAAGATACGACAAATGATAGGAGCCAGCACCGAGTCTGACGACAACGGACGTACGACATTACAATCAATCTGAGTCAGTAGCGTTTTGAAACAATAGAAATGAACCACATATCTGCCAAACACAAAGGAGCGGCATGGCCAAGGTGATCGACGAGGAAGAAGTGTCTTGACAGCTTCAAAGGAATGGGTCTTGAGATGGGTGGTGCAACGAAGATGAGGTGTTGAGAATAAAGACGACACGAGGCGCAGGAACGCATAGCCTGGGTACGAGGGGCGAGCCTCTTGCAAGGCGAATATGGGCGGCGGCGGTCCATGGGTGACAGAAGTAGAACTATGGAGGTAACGAACGAGGGGAGAGAGAGAGAGAGAATTTCCAGAGGGGTGGATACAATTGCCAATTTTGAAGGGGGTGGATGAAGTTGCGAATAGGTGGATACAATGGCGAAGGTATGGAAGAGGTTTCAAAGGCATGGACGAAATTCCGAAGGTGGATGAAGTTCCGAAGGAGTCGTGAATCCCAGTGAATCCTGAGCCCAGGACACGTGTCCCCGACAATAGAGGCCCAGGATGTGGGACCATGTGAGCCGAATAACAAAATTGAAGACCGGGCCATGAGCCCTGCCAGGACCCACTTCTCGTCCCAGTCCCGTCCCGGTTTCAGATGGCCGTCTTAGGCTGGCCTTAGGCTTTGAAGCCGAGCCCGCAAACCACTATTCTCGCCTACCGAAGTCCGATGCACTGTCACCATCTCTCTCCGATGAAGGTTCGTTTTCCTCATCGTCTGAGTATCCCAACTTGTACATGTGATCCATGAGTTCATTGTTTGAGTCGGAGAGGGTGTCCTCTGCACTGTCTGGGTCTTCAAGTTCGCATGGCTCATACAAAGATCCATATCGCATGTTGCTTCTTCTCGGCGGATTGTCATCGGCGTCGTCGTCCCCTAGGAGTTGACTTAGCATCTCTTCCCGATCATTTCATGTAAAGGCATCCCACAGCTCCTCATCATCGAGAGTGTCACCCAGTGTGAGTTGTCTGTCATTGGTGGGAGTTTTTGTCATGACACGATTATTCTCCCCTGACATGTTCATCAAGGATCATATCTGATCAGTCCTGGACATAGGTGGGATGGTTGTAAGGTTTGTTGTTTCCCCGCACGATTCTGGTTTGCCAGTGCCATCGTATTGGCAACCTCTGACTCGTGTCAGATGTCCCATAAGTCTGTTTTGGTTAGGGGGATGTCGCTTTCCGAGAGAACTTTTCGCAGTTTCCCTCACTGTTTGTCTGTCAGTGCGCCGATCACAGCAATGGGGTCATTTTCCCCCGAGTTGTTCGGTGTGGGTTGTCCCTTGTTCCGACGTCCGTAGTTTGCGTCCGTGGTTTCTCTGGGACTTCCCCATACCTCTGTTTGTTCGTGGCATCCTGCGCTCATCTCCGGGTCTGTTAGCATCTGGGGCATGGGTTCGACTGAGACGTCTTCCTCGTCCTCGTAGGTCCACCATCCCTCCATCAAGTACTGCGAGATGGCATTGTGCTTCTCTTCGTCCGTGAGAGGTCCAAGGGTTTCGCAGTAGCATTCGGCTCTGCACACAGGGTCCCTCGTGCTCGGTTCACTGGGTCTGGCATTGGGATCCGGGTGTTCGGGATGTTCCTGTCCTCCTGCGTGTCGTGCAGCTGTTTGATCGCTTTCGACTGAGTTGTGACCAAGGTCACGGTCTGATCTGATCAGGGTGAGATTGGCGGTGGTCGTCGTGGTTATGGTGGAGATTGATGGGCAGGCTTTCTCGCCCTGCAAGGTCTCGGCGGTCGTTGTTGTGACCTCTCGTATTCATTTGCGCAGCTGTACCATCCTAGGTGATTGTACACGAGCCACCCCGCGGATGTCAGACTGCGTGTCGAGACGTCTCATGAGCGGTGCCCCCTCGGGATCAGGTGACGGGATGGGGGATGGATGTGCGTCTCTGCGCGTAGGCACACCTACGTGGGCTTCGACTTCCGTGGCTGGCAGTTGTCGTCTGGTTGTCAGTAGGTCAGGACTTGCATCTACG
The DNA here is from genome assembly GCA_021527775.1 of Lactarius sanguifluus. NCBI lineage: Eukaryota > Fungi > Basidiomycota > Agaricomycetes > Russulales > Russulaceae > Lactarius > Lactarius sanguifluus. Next base: position 70,046 of record JAKEYF010000130.1, on the reverse strand, counting down.
AGTCCTCTTCAGTTCATCGATACGTGCACCTGTGCTGTCGTTTCGGGCCTCTGTGAGATTGTTGTGACGTATTCGTCACCCCTTCATCTCTGTGGTTCAGTGTTTCGCTTTCGCCTGCGGGTGACTATCGTCCAGTCGTCGGTCGTCGTGGTCCTCGGAATGTTGTTGCACATTGCATTGGGGTTGAGCAGCGCGTATCTATTAACACTGGTATTGGTTCTTGCATCATGCGTATCACGGGTTGCCAGTGGTTGTGTCATGGATTCAGCTGTACTCATCTGGTGACGGTTGCTATCCGGTTGTTCGGGGTCCTGGCACTTGTGGGTACAATGCTGCCGGATCATGGCTTCGTTTCCGTCATGTCTGCCGAGGGTGTCTGCTCACGACCGTGTGTAGTCACGAATGGGTCGTGTTGGGAGTCGCTCCAGTAGTGCTGCTATGAGTCATAGCTTGCGCCTGCGATCCACGTCATCATTGCCATCTGCGGGTCCCCACGCCATACGTTCTGCGGGAATCTGTGTGTCGTTTGTCGTAGAGCTACGCGTGAAGGTTGATCGCTGTCCGTGCTGTGACCGCGGTGTCCGTCGTGTCCGTCGGGTCGTGTCATTCATCATGGTTTCCCACGCCATGTGTTTCACAGGAGTTCGAGTTCGTTTGTTGGTGTTGGTGTCCACGTGCAATGCGTATCACGTGGGGTCGGTAAGGGGAGCTAGTCTTGTGTTACAATCCTAGCGGATCGTTCGTGCTTAAAGCTAAATCGGGTCGGGCCCAAGCTCGAAGACTGATAGGCAACTCTGATAGAGTTATCTCAATGTTTCCAAGTTGGGGAGAACTGGGGCTTTGCAGGGCAAAGGAGAGGATAGGACAAGTTGCTAGGAATTTGTCAAAGACTAGCTACAGAATACAGAGGTATCTGTAGCTCTACTTATACTCATACAATACTGTGGATTTACGGATGATTTTCTGTACACTTCAGAGGCCAGGGCGCACAGGACCGCACCAGCTGTCCCATTCCCAGTCTGGGCACAACTAGAGACCATGAGTCTGGAACTTTCAATCTGATTCTTAGAGTCTGGAGCCCGAACTCGACTTTGCTTACGTGTCATGTCACATGACCGTGACACAGTCACTCATTGGTAGTCTGCTGTACGTTCAGATTGGTACTAGACCAGACATTTCCTTCGCTGTGTCATGTTTGGCGCAGTACGCAGTGAATCCTTCCCCCCAACATCTGCGACTTGCACAATATGTTCTGGCTTACTTAGTAGTAGTGATTTGAGGTCCGGTCCGGTCCGGTCTTTTGCACCAGATGTTGTGCAACCGGACCAGGACCGGTTGCCACAAATAGGAATTTTGCAAAGACCGGACCGAGACCGCAGCCAACCGGTCTACGTCGGTCCGGTCGCAGCAAAATATCCGGTTTCAACCAGTCTTTCCAGAGACCGGTCGACAACCAGTCTCAACTGGTCTTTTCATGGTTGCAACCAGTTCTGACTAACTATTATAGGGACTCGAGTGCTTTGGTGAGGCGAAAACCAAGCCACCATCGCTGATTCATCATTGGACGACAACTTCTGCCGCGCGGCCTCGACTGTTACTTGACATTTCTAGCTATGTACTTTTTTCTTCATCCTTTTAACTGAATGTTTTTTTCTTCTTCTCTAGATTGTTTTCGACGCTGCCTCAACCTCACCACGTACAAGCCTGTTCGGCGTGCAAGCATGGCGCCATGACACTGACAGCAACCGGCCCAGCGCAACAGCGACACGGCCCCATTGCGCTACGACGGCAACATGGCCCCGTTGCGCTATGACGGCGACTCGGCCCCGTTGCACTACGACGGCAACTCGGTGCCATGGTGCTGCGACAGCGACACGGTGCCATGGCACTGCGACAGCGACTCGGCCCCATTGCACTACAATGGCGACATGGCACTGTTGCTCTGCAACAGCGACCCAGCCCCGTTGCGCTAAGACGGTGACTCTGCGCCAGAACCCTACGACTCCAACTTGGCGCTGCGGCGCTACGACACCGATGCAGCGCCGCAGCAACATGGTTGCGCTATGACGATGACTCGGCCCCGTTGCGCTATGACGGTGACATGGTGCCATGGTGCTGCGACAGTGACGTGGTGCCGTGGCGCTGCAACAGCGACATGGTGCCATGGCGCTGCAACAGCAACACAGTGCCATGGCGCTGCAACAGTGACTTGGCGCCGTTGCGCTATGACGGTGACACGGCACTGTTGCTCTGCAACAGCGACCCGGCGCCGTTGCGCTATGACGGCGACTCGGTGCCAGAACCCTACGACTCCGACTTGGCACTGCGGCGCTACGACACCGATGCAGCGCCGCAGCAACACAGTGCTGCGGCACTACGACACCGACGTGGCGCTGAAGCAACACGGTGCTGCGGTGCTACGACACCGACGCAGCGCCAAAACAACAACAATGCTGCAGCACTACGACACCGATGCGGCGCCAACCACGAGGGCAGCTAGGCGAGGTCGACGGTGACGACGAAAAGTTGTAGCTAGTAGTTTTACAGAGTACACTGTATTAGATACATAGATAATGGTATCTGGATTTTTTAAGTCAGTTGCTGTAAAGACCGGTCTCAACCGGTCTTTACTCGGTTGCAGGAATGCTCACAAAAACAAGCAACCGCAACCAGACTGGGTCCCGAAGTTGTGCAACCGCAACCGGTGGTCCGGTTGCACATCGGTCCGGTCCGGTCGGGTCCCGGTCTTTTTCCGGTCCTATGGACTGGACCTTAAAACACTACTTAGTAGGCACTGGACATGTGTATAGTTTACGATGGCGCCAGTGGAGATGGCCTTCAAGTTCACGGCTATTCTGACTCTTCCCTGGGTGACCAGGTTGATGATAGACACTCCACTTCGGGTTATGTGTTCCTATTAGCCAATGGTGCGATAAGCTGGTCTTTGCGAAAGCAAAAGACAGTGGCCCAAAACACTACAGAGGTGGAATACATGGCCATGACCAATGCGGCCAACCAAGCCGCTTGGTATCAGAGCTTCCTTGCGGAACTCGGGTATGAGGTCGACGACCCCATCCCATTGCACGGTGACAACAAGGGTGCCATTGATTTGGCCTTGAACCCTGTCACTGGGAGGCGATCAAAGCACATTGCCATTAGGCATCATGTCATTAGGGAGTACATCAAAAGGAGGACCATCACTCTTATTAGAACCCCTACTCTGGAAATGGTTGCAGACGGCTTTACCAAGTCGCTCGCATGCACTCTGCTCCAACAACACAGTGTTGACATGGGTCTGTGCTAAAATCCTAGATTGCTGATCATGGGGAGATGTTGATAAGTGACCTGTGTGCACTTAGCGGCTCAATGGACATGCAGATAACGGACTGCTTTAGATTAGATATACAGGACTTGTAGATTAGATTATTTTGATCTTTACAATCTCGGACTTCTTGTATTCTCTTATCTATGACATCACTTATGTATATGACATCATGGACTCACCTAGACTGTCCTTGTACTTCATCTTGTACAGAACAATGTGTCATGTTGTATTTACTGTGACTTGCTGTTACTAGCGTCACTCTCTGTAGGAGTATAAGTAGAGTACCCTGTACGCTCTGGCACCACGCCAGTTCTCATCTGTTGTGTGCCAGACTCTCCATCTGTTTCACTTGCTAGATCACCTCTGTTGCTGCTTCAAGCCTACTTGCATATCTCACCACAGTCTCCTTTGTCACTGTGAGTATGCCCTCTATGTATGCTGTTCTTCACCTCAATCATAGTCGGGTCTTCTGGATAGCACATCGGCACGACCATTGCTTGTTCCTTTGATGTGGTGGATCTCGAAGTCGTATTCCATCAGCTCCAGTACTTCCCTGGCTACTCGGCGACTTATCTTTTGTGCTGTCCTCCAGTGTGTGAGGTTCAGGTGGTCTGAGAAGATTTTGATCTTGTGTGGCAATCCTGCTAGGAAGGCCCACCAGTGTCTCAGTGCTTTGACAATCGCCAGTAGTTCCAGGTTGTAGATGTCGTAGTTGCGTTCCGCTTTGTTCAAGGTGGCCAAGTAGTATCCCACAGGATGTCGCTTACCGTCTTTTTTCTTTTGGAGTAACACCGCTCCAACCACGAAGCCTGATGCGTCTACTTCGAGTTCAAATTGGTCGGTGAGGCTGGGGTGTGCAAGTACTGGCTCCTGGGTTACAAGGGTCTTGAGGGTTTGAAAGGCCTTCTCTTCGTCGGCTGTCCACTTCCATTCTTCTTCCTTGCACGTGAGTTTGTTGAGTGCTCATGCGTGTGTGGTGAAGCCACGAATGAAGAGTCGGTAAAAATTGCAAAAGCCCAGAAAAGAGCGAACATCTCTGACCTTCGTTGGGCATGGCCAGTCCTTGATGCCTGAAATTTTTACTGGGTCCATGCGAGTTACCCCCTTTTCAAGGATTACCCCCAGGTAATCCATTCACAGCTGGTGACAGAGACACTTTTCTGGTTTGAAGTAGAGGTCGTGATCCAGAGCCACTTGTAGGATGTTGCAGACCGCATTGATGTGTGCTTGCAATCCTGCGTTTTCGTGTGTAGCTATTCCAATATCGTCCATGTATATGTGGATGACTGTGCCCAGTTGTTGTTGTCACATAATTGTGTCCCCCATGATGTCATTCATCATATTTTGGAACATCGCAGGCGAGTTTGTGAGTCCAAAGTACATGACCAGTGGTTCGAATAGTCCGTACTGGGTTTTAAATGTGGCTTTGTGCTCATGTCCCTCCTTGATCTGTATGTTGTTGTACCCCCATCGAACATCAAGTTTAGTGTAATAATGTCCATTTCCTAAATCGTTAATGAGTTCGGACATGAGTGGTAGCAGGTACTGGTTGCAGATAGTGCATGTGTTGATCTTCCAGTAGTCTTGGACTGGTTGCAGTTTTCTGTCCTTCTTTTTGATGGAGAAGAAGGATGAGGTGTAGGGTGACTTTGAGGGACAGATGTATCCCATTTTGAGTTGTTCATTGAGCCATTCCTTGAGCTTGCTGTCTTTGTCTTGGGTCATGGGGTACACTTTGCAGTCAATGGTGGCTGGAGTGTTTGGTTTGAAATTGATAGCATGGTCCCAGGGTCGTGATGGGGGAAACCAGTGTGATGCTTCCTCACTAAAGATCTTGGCGAATCGCTGGTAGGGTGTTGGAATTGCTACAGTGGTTGTATTTTGGTTAGCCGCTATAGCAAGTTCTGTGGCCGTGGTACGTATCTGGCACGCTTCCTCCAGTTCTCCTATTATGTCCTCTGCCTCTTCTTGAGTGATGGCTCCTGCAATGATTGTGCTTGTATTCTCTGGGTTGATGGAACAGATGACAATTGGGAGTGTGTCCTCATGTATTGTGGCGTGAGTCCAACTAATAGTGGGTTTGTAGGTGGCTAGCCAGGGGTATCCTAGTACTAGATCTTTGTTTCCTATATCGGTGACGAGGAATCTCATAGTCCTGTGATTTCCTTTTGTCTGTACGTCTAGGTCTATGAAGTGTGTGATAGACCCAGCTTTATTTTCCATATTGTCAATGTTCCATATCTTCTTAAAACATTCTAGGGCTTGTAGCCTGAGTCCCATGCATTTGGCAAACACTGGTCTTATGAAATTGTCGGTGGCTCCAGAGTCGACGAGCCCTTTTATGTCAGCCATTGAGTAACTAGTGCGAATTGAGACTGGAATTCGAAGCGAACAGAAGCGAGTCATGATTACAGGGTTATAATTAATTGCCATTACCCAGGCCGATGGTTCAGGCATCCGGAAAATCCCCTTGGTTCCACATATCTTGGAATATCAGGTCTTTTACTTCGTCACTGGTGCCCCTTACTCCTTCAAGCCAGTCCTTGGCTGTCTGCTGTGGGGTTGATGTACTTGCTACCCTCGCCGTGGGTTGTTCTTGACTATATAGTCCGTCTCCACACTTCTGCTGTTCGTAGTGGGCTGCCACTGTTGGCGCGGCTTTCTGGGGCGCATGCAGTCTCATGAGAAGTGACCCGGGTTACTACAGTTGTAGCAAATGACTTCCCTCATGTTTCGGCACTGTCTGCCTCCTCTCGCCTGTCCCAGCCCTCCTCTTGGCACGAATGGGGTTCTTGGCTGATATTGGTTGCAGTTGGGGTCTCCTACTTCCGCAAGTCTCATGTGTGATTGGTCTGCTGATGTGTCCATCGCATTTGGATCGTATCTTGGGGGATTGTTCCGAGGTGGGTTCTATGGCTGTCCCCTGAACCTGGGTTGAGGTGGGAATCGCGTTGGCGTACTTTTGGTTGGTGTGGATATGTTGAGTCTTGCTCACAGATGGATGTACTGCTTTTGACGTCTGAGTGCTGTGTCCTTCCACTCCATGAAGGTTTGAGGTTTGTCCATCTCGTACACCTTTGTGAAGAGCTTGCCCGGTAGTCCAGCCATGAAGCGATCAATAGTTTGTTGATTGTTGAGGTGGTAATCAGCCTTGCGTGCCAGTTGTTCGAAATTGGTGACGTATGCGTCAATGTCATCCCCCACCATTCTAAACCCTTTTGCCAATGCAGCCTGTGCTTGCTCCTGTTCGAGGGTGTTTGAGAAGCGGTCAGCGAATCCTGCTATGAGCGTGTCCCAGAGGAATTCATTGTATCGGTCTGTTCCTCCTCGCACTTCATTGTTCAACCATTGGAGGAATCCAAGCGTCCAGTTACTGACTAGGGGTCCCTTGACGTATCCAAGGAACAGGAGACATCTTTTGTAGACGTTCTGCATAACAGGGGCATCGAAGTTGAGGCCCATGTACCCATGCCATTGCGTGAGGAACAATTCATATTCAGTGCAGTCTCCCTTAAAGACGGACGGGGTTCACCTTCTAATCTCGGTGTGGGGCCTCCTGGTGGTCCTCCACCTGGTGGCCCTCCTCTCGGTGGTCCTCCTCCAAATATTCCTCCGAATCCTCATCTAGGTGGGCCTCCGCCTCCTCCTCCTCCTCCACTGCCTCTGGGCGGTCCTCCTGCTCCGGGTGGTGGGTTGCAGAGTCTTCCTGACAGTGGGTCTGGAATGTCTGGTCCTACTGCTCGGAATATGGCCGCGTTGTCTGCTGTCATGCGGTGTCCTGTACTTGGATTGATCAGTTGTAGGTGGGACTCGGCTTCAGCTGCTAGCCTTTGTATTTCATCGTCAATGGCCGTATGCCTTAGTGTCTCAGTGATGGTTTCCGTGGCTGTGGCCATGGCTACTGCGGGTGATAGGACTTGAATAGTTTCTGGTTTGGCTATGTGAAGGGACTCAGCTGTGTGTGCGATAGCTTCGTCTTCTTCGTTGTCCAAACTTTCATCTCATTCTTTGCTAGTTTCGGATGGGGCCAGTGTTCTAGGTTCCAACGTACTAGGTTCTTCTGCTGGCTGCCTGTCAATTTGTCCATATTGCTCTCATGTGGGTAATCCTCAAGTGTCAATATTGCAGTTGTAGTTTCTTCCTGCTGGGCAAACTGTGTCCCACCTGTGGTTGATTGGGTTCCACGTAATCTCTACCCAACACACATTTTCAAAATTGAACTCAACTGGTCGGTATCGGGTAGGTCCCGATGCAAAGTCAACGAAGTATCTGATATCCCCTTGGAATTCTCTCCACCTTGCTGCTCCCAGGAACTGTACTGGTACATTGAGATCTCCCCTTCTCTCAAGGGAGTAAGTTCTGAAGTTGGTCCACTGGTCTTGAGTAGTGAACGCCACAATGAAAGATCCTGGTCTTAATGTAATGCCACCACGGACGTTTAGTCTGACTTAGACTACGTAGGGCATAACATGGGTAACCCATGGGTCACTTGACCTCTACCCACACCCAACCCACCAAAAACCCATACCCAGGCTCATGGGTATGGGTTCCACTGGTCACGGGTATGGGTTCTGGCGGGTTGCACAGGTACCAGAACCTGCACAGGTCAGCACTGCAGGTTGGTGTGATATGCCCAACACGAGGGCTGCATGTCGTGAGCCCAGAACTGGGATGTAATTTATACTATGTCTACTAAAATACATCGTCTTCTGTGATCTACAAAAACAATGTCACATCATGTCTGCCTGCCACCACCATTCTATCGTGTCGCTGCTGTCTGTTGCATCGCCGTCATCTGTTGTGTTGCCGTCGCCTGTTGCATTCACTGTCATCTGTTGCGTTGCTGTTGTTGTTGTCGCCATTGTCATCACCATTGTCATAGCTGTTGTCATCACCCTTGTCGCCGTTGTTGTTGTTGTTGTTGTTGCTCTTGTCATCGCCGCTGTGTCATCACCGAGTTGCTGGAGTGCGGCGTTGCCTCGCCATCACTTCTGCTGCAGGTGTCATAGCTGGGTGCTGCTGCTGTTGCGTGGGCTTGGTATGGTGCTGGCAGTTGGTGACTTGTTCAGCTCAGGCTGGTGAAGATATCTTGGTCGTGGTTAGCAGCATATGTATGTACGCGGGGTTTGCCATTGATGCTTAATCCCTAAAGTGTGCATTGCCACTGCATTCCCAATTCATTCCCAGACCAGGTGATCCCGCTTTTGTTCTGTTCGCCCTTGCTTAGTCACCCCATCACAGTGCACTTCCCCAACATGCAGCCCCAATGAGCTGCCTGCGCTACCAACTGCTACTGCCACCACCAGGGACCAGCCATTGACAACAGCAATGATGAGCAGTACACATAGAGATCATACTCACAGTGACAAAGTAGACTGTGGTGAGATATGAAGGGTGACTTGAAGCAGCAACAGAGATGATCTAGCAAGTGAAGCAGATGTGGGGTCTGGCACACAACAGATGAGAACTGGTGTTTATACAAGAGGATAAGACATACCTGGCACACAACAGATGAGAACTGGTGTGGTGCCAGAGCGTACAGAGTACTCTACTTATACTGCTACAGAGGGTGACGCTGGTAACAGTCAGTCACAGTAAATACAAGGCGCATTGTTCTACATAGAGACAAAGGAGTGTACTGTTCTGGAGGACAAGGCATACAGAACAATAAGAGTCCAGACTATGATATCATAGTGACATCACAATAAAGATAAGGACAAAGGGAAAGTACAATGACGAAGTACAAGGGTAATCCAGAGTGGTCCATGATGTCATGTACATATGTGATGTCATAGAGAATACAAGAAGTCCGAGATTGTAAAGATCAAAGTAATCTAATCTACAAGTCCTGTATATCTAATCTAAAGCAGTCCATTATCTGCGTGTCCATTGAGCCGCTAAGTGCGCACAGGTCACTTATCAACAAGCAAGACAAGGACAAGAATGACAAGGATGAAGACAACAACAAGGGCGACAACAACAACACCGACACCGACACCGACACCATCAACGTGACACAAGTCACACAACAACCTGGACGGCCACTAACCACAACCACAACCAGCGCCGCTTGCCAAATGCCAAAGCCCTACCATTGACAACAGCAAGACAACAACAACAACGAGGAAGACGAGGATGACAACCACCAACAACAGCGACTTGGACAGCACAAGTTACACAACAACTTGGACGTGACAGTGGCAGGCTCTGTGATGGGTATTCTAGTAGAGTAGTGGCTAGTAGTAGCTAGTATATGTACAATTGTATGTCTAGGTTTAGTATATAAAAGTTGTAGTGCGCTCGAAAAACGGTCAAAAACCCGCCAAACCTGTCATCTGGGTGTGGGTTCACGATGGGTACCAAAATCGTACCCACACCCATACCCAGCATATGGGTACCCATGTACCCACATGGGTTTACAAACCCATGTTATGCACTAAGACTACGCAAGGGCGTTCACGACTTAGCAAATAAGCTGAGTCCTCCAGCATGTGACTCAGCATGGGATTGATCACGGGTACATGGCACTTAATGGGGCACATGACTTCTTTGTATACCAGGACATCTTAGTCACTGGATACCTTGATGATGTAGACAACTTGCTCAAGGGAGACAAGTGAAACATGGAGTGAGATGAAGAAGACCAGGATCGCCATCCTGGGTCTTCATCTACGACTACTTATACAACTAGGAGGCAGCTTTGAAGCTCCTCTTGAACCTGTACTACAAATGGCTAAAGTAGCTTGAACCCTACTATAACCATACTATGAAACACACCACATTGGCATGTGATACTCCTGCTGACTGAGATAACAAGTCCATGACACATTATGACTTATGAACAAGGTCATCACTGTAAGTAAGCGTCCACTTTGATCGGACCGTGACACTGGCTGTACTGTGCTGTGTGTGGAACTTGCATTGCCCTACACTGCCAATTCACCTGGGACCCCATGGCCAGGTTTGCGCAGCCCGCACTAGGTTGACCATGTCTCAGCCCTGTTCCAGGGGGTTTTTTTTTTTTGATGCCATCTGAAGGTGACTCTTCTCAACTGGCACATTAATAAGCCTAGACTAGGGCTGCATAGACCCTGGCTGACCAAACCCTCACACAGGGTTCTGGTTAGTTTGGCAGTGTAGTATGTACTGGGGCCAGACTCAGATGTCTGAGTCACATGCACCTGAATCGCTGGATTCACTTGCACTTTCCCCCACCTATTCCATCCCACAAATACACACTTTTGGGCTCTCTTTCGTCACTCGTTTTCCCCACCCCTCACTATGTTGTATCTCGTCTTTGTTCAGTGCACCTGTGCTGGCAGCCTCTTCTAGCAACGCAACAAAACATCTGAGTTGTCATCTTCTCCCAGCCACTGTAATGTCCTCTTCCTTTTCTTCTGCAGTACCACTGGTGCAGGTATGTTGCGCCTCACCATCACTTCTCCTCCACTTCATTCACCAACCATATAATCTGTATTTAACATCCATGAATAATCCTCACAAGACCTTCTCAGGTCCTTGCTGCCCCTCTCTAAAAGATTGCCAGCCTGAATGACACTTTACCAAAGTCACTGACATCACCTTCACCTCTCCCAATCCACACTTCTGTGGTGTTATTCCCACAGACCCATCTGGCGATCCCTCACCTTTACGTCTTGCATAGCGCTCTCCACATCTACCCTGTCTCTCTCATTTCATGCCTGCAATGTACGAAGGCTACCTCCTCCATATCCTCAAGTCTTACCCAACTGCGAATAGGGCCTCATATGGTCTACTTTGCTCACATGGCCAAGCCCTCAGAAGAGGCGACAAGTCGCAAGATAACCTCAACACTGGCATACACCACCTTGTAGGTCCCATTTAGTGTTTAAAAGTTCAGTCAGGTTCGGTTTTTTGCTCTTTTTTCAGGTAACTGAACCCTGACCAGTTCACTAATATGAAAATTACATGTGAACCTGACTGAACCTTGGTCAGGTTACCTGTCAGTTCGGTCAGGGTTCGGTCAGGTTACCAGTCAGAACCGGTTAGAACCGGTTTTTTGGGGGTAACCTGACCTGACTTTCACATTTTTCATGAACCTCTGTGAACCTGACTGAACCTTTGTGAACTCTTAGCGAACCTGACCTGAAGTCAGGTCAGCTGCAGTCAGGTTCCAGTCAGGTTCCAGTTATTTGCAGTTACCCTGACCTGACCTGCGAACACTAGTCCCATTAGACTTTCTCGTCCCCCCTTTCTGTGGTAGTTGATCTCATCTCATTGCCTGCACTACACATTTCCCTGTGATAAATGCCCCTGGGGTGTCACCCATCCTGTATGTCTCCACTTTTGCCATACTGATCTGCTAAGTGTTTTTTAGGAGTCCATGATGTTTTTTTGCTGACTCTGAGTCCATCACAGGGTGACACGACTACAGTGGGGTGATGTTGACCCATCACTCAGACACAACTAACACAGCAGCAGCAAAACATCAATCACAATGACATGGCAGTCTCAATGGTGACACCAATGGGTGGTGATGGTGGCGGTGGTCATACAACAGCAGGAATTGCCAGTGTGACGATAGTGACTGTAATGAGACGGCAAGGTCCCTTGCCACTACCACAACATGGCGACACCAATGGGTGGTAATGGTGATGATGGTCACTGGCATATAGTGGCGGTGATGGCAATGTGATGGTGATGATAGCAGTTAGGTGAGGACTGTGACTTGGATTGTAGAACAGTAGAAGTGCTCTGTAGACTACAAATTACCCTGTACATATCAAATACAACATATAAAGCATAGATTTTTTTTTTGCCTGACACTGTGTAACAACTGGTTGCAACCAGAGTTCAACCAGTTGCTAGTAAATTATTGGTTGCAACTGATGACTTTTCTGTGATCTACAATACAACTGACATGGACCAGTTGGTAGTGGTCTTGGTCCGGTCTTCCCTGATTTGCTTTTGGCATGGACCAGTCCCAGTCCCAGTTACCTGGTTTGTGGCCAAAAGACCAGACCAGACCGGACTTTAAAACACTACGTCCACCTTGAGAACCATGGTGAGCCACTATTGATGCTCCTAGATCTAGTCGATGTGCCAATGTCTCACACAGGTGCCAACCTTGTGATTGCATTTGCAGAGGTTCTGCAGACCTTCAGAATTAAGGAAAAGGTAAGAAAGGAAACCATCCATCAGAAATTGATACTCACAAACAGTCTAGATCCTTAGCGTTACGGCCAATAATGCATTAAATAATGACACCATGATCTCCAAGTTGGGTGAGATCATGGATGAGTTCCCTGGAGTGGCAAATCAAACACGCTGCTTTGCACATACAATAAACATATCAGCAAAGGTGATTTTGAGACAATTTGACATACCTAAACAGAGGGACGGCAAGGAGCTAGATGAGGCAGCCAGAGCGCTCGCTGACTTGGCTCAGGGACTTGATCTTGAAGAGCACATGGAGCAGGAGACATGGGAGTCAGCCAACAGCGATGAGGACAACCAGCCATTGGAAGCCTGGGATGACTTTCGTGGGGGTTTAACAAGAGAAGAAGTGACACAGTTGGATGTGAGTGTCCAACCCGTGAGATCAATGTTAGTCAAAGTGTGTTGGTTGATCTTGACTCTAACCCTACTTCAACTGACTTGTCCAAGCTGCGCAAGCTTGCATTTGCCCTCAAGAACTCAACTACTAAACTCCTTCCAGCCTAGTACAATACCCTCACCTCCCTCGGACTACCCCATCGAATGATGCCATGTGATGTGACAACCCACTGGAACTTGACATTTGACATGCTCGAGTTCGCAATCCAGTATTGCCCAGTGATTGACTCAATGACCGCCACTTGACAGCTTGGTCTTCAAAAACATGAATTGGTCCCCATGGAGTGGGTTGTTGCAACAGAGCTTCCAGACATATTGAAGGTAAGTCTTTTTCTCACTTTCTCTCTTCTCAATCTAACTCTTTTGACTAGATTTTTAAGGACGCAACTCTCTTCTTTTCTCGAGGCACCCCAAACCTTGCCACTGTCATCCTGGCTATGGACCACATTGACAAGGTCCTCACCATGTCTTCCGCCAATAGCTCTCACCAATTTTCTCCTGCTATCCATGCAGCCTTGCCTGTTGGGAAGAGTGCAACAAATAAGTACTACAACAAAATGGACCACTCCGAGGTGTACTGCATGGCCATGGGTGACGTTCTTTTTGTTTTATGCTTGTCTATACTAATTTCCATGCCTCTCAGTTCTCCATCCCCACCACAAACTCAAATATTTCAAGAGGCACAACTGGGAAGAAGCCTGGATTGACATGGCTTGTGATATCATCCGCAAAGAGTTTGATTGACAGTATGCCTCAACAGATGAACTGGATGGCATGCAGTCAAGCAGTAACAAGGTGCAAAGTCTTGTTTAAATTTGTTTCGTTTCTGACTAGCAACTGATTTCCAGACCTTGGCTTCATCAAAATCGGCAAACATTTTTGATGACCTCCCGGACCTCGCACCCACATCCTCCGACTCTCAAGACGAACTTGACCACTGTACGGAGCTGAGTCCATGTGAGTTCGTAGGCAGAGGGGATCCCGCAGGGGTTACAGAGGGAAGACAGGGAAGCCGAGTCCGAAGCATTCACAATGGCATGAGCTGGTGCAAATGCGAACAGGTGAGGGTGGGAGTGAATGAGACGAGACGAGATGAGATGAGGGCAGAAATGAGAGGTGATGCCATCCAAGATGGTGAGACGAGGCGAGATGGTGACGAGATGTGGTGTGATGTCCTTCGAGTGCCCATGGTAGGGCCTGACTTCCAGGACGAGCACACAGTGAGAGGAAACGGGAGAACACAGTCACATTTTGAGTCAGAGCGAGTGGTTTATATACATGTGAGTAGTTATGACCCAGACAAGTTAGGTGGGATTAGAGAAGTAAGATAAAAGGACAGTATGAGCGTAGAGTTGATGGGACATGGAAACAATTGAGACAGACAAAGGGATATGGGCACGGACATGAGATACAGAAACAGATTATCTAGGTGAAAGGTAGTGAGAATACAAAAATCTCAAACAAAGAGGGCCGAGACATTATGTATGATGCACGATAATAGCCCTCCGATGACAGCACGATGACCGGCGCGATCTCCAATGGTGTCTTGCAGGTGGCTCAGAGCGGATGAGCTGTGGTCTTGACATCTTGAAAGAGATAGGAGAGATGGGTGGTGCAACGAGATGGGGTCTTGAGGACAAAGACGACACAAGGCGCGGGAACGCGCAGCCTGACTTCGAGGGCTGGGGAGCCTCTTGCAAGGCGAATACAGGTGGTGGTGGTCCATGGGTGGCATAAGGCGAGGGCGGGCAATGGTGAGGAAGCAACGAGTGGGAGGAGCGAGAGAGAGGGAGAGAGTGTGTGTGTGTGTATGTACACACACAAGGGAGAGGGAGGAGTGAGGAGAAAATCGATAGCAGGGAATCGATAGTGAAGTGCGATGCTGTGAGAACGTGAATCCGAAATGGCAGTAGGCCATGCGACACCAGACCGAGACTTAAAAGACCGAAAATAGATGATTTCAGGGCCAGCACCCGAGGGATCCTTACACCACTACCTTATGGCGGATGTAGAAAACATCAAGGACGGTCTCATGTGGTGGTATGAGAGATCTAATGTCATGAACTTTCCCGCCTATCCTTTTCTTTCCTTCTTCTTTCTTCTTGGTGACTCATTCTGTTTACACACCTTGTCTTGTCCCACTATCCAGTCTGTTCTCATCACCGCACATTACTTTCCTGTTCCCAATTTGGCTTGTCTCATCTCGTTTGTTCTTGACTTGCCCCATTTGCACTTGTCTTGTCTCGTTTGTTCTTGACTTGCCCCGTTTGCACTTGTCTCGTCTCAACTCACGCAGTGCCAGCTCATTGTATGCCAGCACTGTTGAGACATGACTGCATAAGTCACATGTCTCGTGGGATCTGATTGTGTCAGCCCATATACTAAATATGGTATCTGTCCCTTATGGACTGTTTTGGACATTCCAGAGCTGTACAGACCGCTTTTGTTTATCTTTATTGTCAGAGTCATATATGGCTCTTATTGTTCTTCATTGTTAAGATATGGTATTGTTCTCTGCCCTCCAATGGCATTTCTCCCTCTGGCGCACAGACCACATGTATTGTGTTTGGGTCACCAGTGTGCACAGACCATTCTTAGCTAAGCATCCTGTATATAAGGACTGCTGTTTACACTACAACACTTCAGAGTTTACTTCCCCTCTGAAGTGTAAGTCCCCTTTACTTTCTCTACACTACCTTTTACTCACAGACATGTTATAGTAACTTGTCTATTAGGTGTGTATATATACAGAGTTTACTTCCCCTCTGAAGTTAACTTGTCTATTAGCCCTTTGCTCTCATGAGAGGTCTTACTATGACCTCAAATTCCTCTGTGCACACTACTCCTACTATATATTCATTACCCGGTCTTTGTCTGGAAGTGCTTTCATAGGCCAAAAGGGGAAGACCCTTGCAGCTATATGCCTCTCAAATGGTTGGGTGATACTCGGTTAATACCTGGGTCACTTTAAGGGGTGTGAAGGCCTGGTTAATAGTCAAACCCAGAAGTCCTTCCCTCTGATACAACTAGGAGATGCTACTATACTATAATGATATATACATAGTAGCTATGAGTAGACCTCTGCCAGGAGAAGTATTCGCTCCCTTTGTGCAGGATTCGCTGCATGGCACGTATCACTACTCTAGCCACTCAAGTACCAAGACCCTTAATGGTCTGTTCTAGAGACTCCACAGATGACAGTCATGATTGTTATGGGAGTTGATCCCTATCATCACTTCTGGAATTCGCTGTTGGCTCCTCTCTAGGGTACTACCCTTTACTATAGTTCTTGGATAGCCCCAGCCTTCATGCTACTAGGTCAGAGATGGACTCGGAGCGTCCTTCGCCAGACAATGCTCCTCTGATCCTTCTTGCTTGAAACCTATGGTGTCACGCATGACTATTCGCCCTTAGTAACATTTGGGCCTAGGAGACTACAGTATAAGGCAGCCATCATTATAATGATTCCACTACAATAGTATACATCCAAGTCGCACAAACTTGAGGCATGACACTCTAGGTGTTATGGAGTTATAGCACTCCTATGGCTGGACTATACCTTCCCTTACCAAGATCTGGGCTGGTTCTGACTGCTCCTCAGAACCAGATTTACAAACATCTCAAATGTCTTTCCATCTCATCTTCCCTCCATCCATCACCCTTGCCAAGTTGGATGGAACCAACTGGCAGACCTGCTCATCAACCTTTTCCTCCCTCATGCTGATGAATGGGTGTAGGAGGCACCTCACCCACTCAGATGTGGGCCCCGTCCCCCAGCATCCTGCCATAGCTGCAGGTCCCACAGGCCCCAATCAGGAAGGCCTGGCTATGATGGCCATGTGGGAAAAACAGGAAGAGGTCATAACTGGCCTCCTATTTTTATCAGTGACATTGGAGGTCCTCTCTGGTATCCAGTCCATGATGCTGTATCCAAGCATCCATGACAAGTATCAGCAGCTGGACCACCTCTATGGTCAGGTTGGCTCTATGGCCACCTTTAATTTGTGGGTGGGCTTGGCCAATACCAAGCTTCAGGAAGGTAGCCCCTTCCTACCTCAGCTCCAGAAGATGTTGGATCTGAGGAACACCCTTGTGGAGAATGGGATGCCTGTCTCGGACATGCAAATGTCCTTCATACTTTTAGATGCACTACCCCCCTCCTACAGTACCATAGCAGGCACCATCCTCACCTCTGGCCCCCCTGCCAACCTTGTACCTCAGGACCTCATCAATAGGTTCATCAATGAGGAATCTCACATCTCCGGTCCCCTGGCATCTTTTACAAAGATAGCCCCCGTCAAAACCCACTCGCCTCCACGAGACCACGTGTCACAGGCATTGGGCAGCTCTGCATCTTTGGATGTAATCTGCCACTACTGCAAATGGGCTGGCCATAAAAAGCCAGACTGCTATAAACTTAAATGGGACCAAGAGAACACTAAGAAAGGGAGGGCTGGGCAGCGAGGGAAAGCTGCTCAGAATACCATATCTGAGGTGCCAGACTCCATTCCGGCAAACAGGTTTGCTGCGGCCAATAGCATACCTGTACCAAAGAGCCGATTATTTACCATAGTCAATGGCTCTGGCAAAATAGAGGAGGTACATGAGGTACCTCAGGTTTCCCTTTACATGATGAGTGCAAACCACACTCAAGCAGTGTCAAGATGGATGATGGACAGTGGAGCATCAGCACACTTTACCCCACACATTGAGGACTATGACACCTACACCTCTCACGAAGGCATTGAAGTCCTCCTTGGTGACAGCTCTCTGCTTAAGAGTGTTGGCATGGGTACTGTTACTATCTGCACCAATCAAGGTTTTAACCTCAAAATATCAAATGTGCTCCACCTCCCCAACACGCACTCGCATATACTGTCCACCAGTGCCCTAGCAGACAAGGGTGCTATAGTTAGCTTTGATGCTACATCCTTTGCCATTAGGCACAATGGGGAAACCATTGCGGAAGGACATAAGGCTTCTGGCCTCTACTGGCTAGATGGACATCACATGAACTCAGTCTGAGCACCTGCATCTGCTAGCCTTGATGTCTGGCACAAGCACATGGGACACATGTCCAAAGATGCGCTGAAGAGATATGCTAAAGAATCTGTAAAAGGACTCAGAATCAATGATTCCCCTGTGGAAGATGGACTTTGCCATGGCTGTGAAGTCGGCAAATCTACCCGTCTACCATTTCCACCTTCCTCCAAATGTGCCAAGGAACCCCTTGAAGTCATACACAGTGATCTTGTTGGCCCAATGCAGAGCAATTCTATCCAGGGCAACAAATACTTTGCCACGTTCAATAATAACATTGCAAGATGAGTGAGTTGGTGAAGGAACCAGATAGCGGAATGGGCATAAGGTGACTAAGACTCGGGCTGGCAATCTCCCAGGCTGGGCACGTTCAAGCACACTTTAGGAATGGCTTGGCTTAGCGTACTCAGGACGGCAATGACAGCATCAACGACCACCAACACCACATACCTGAGGTGGTGACAGTGATTCAACCAGGTAATGTGGGATTGTCTGATGGTGGGGTGAAGACGACAAGGCCAGCGGCGACTAACAATAGCGACGGTGGGGCAACCCTTGGGGCAACCTGTCAACTTCCTCAAGGACTTGGACAACATGCCACTGCCAACACTGAATGACATCAACAACAACTTGGAGGCAACAGACGACAATGACTCAGAGGCAACAAACGACAACTCGGATGCATCAGACAGCAACTCGGATGTGATGGATGACAACTCAGATGTGACGGACGACAACACAGATGTGACGGGTGACAACTCGGATGTGACAGACAACACGCAACAATGGCGGGGGGCGGTGATGACTCAGATGGAGCAGGCATTATATTAGACTACTGTACATTGTTCGGTAATTACTAGTACAGTCCTTGCTATGAGAAGTAGTTATCTTGTGTCAAAGTGCGACCTATAGAGGGCCCTTGAGTCACAGAGGACACAAGGGGACTGCAGAGGAGGATATAAGACTATATTGATTAAACTAAAACTAAGTACTCACCTGCAGAGGAGGATATAAGACTAAAGGCATATTTTCCGTCCTCTGCAGGATATACCAACCTGACTAAGCATATCTAAATAAGGTAACTCCCCTTGGAGCGTTGTACAGTCACAGAACAGCACAGATTACCACGCTTAAGCTACAAATAACATCTTGGCCTACAAGACTGGTCTTTACCAGTTGTAACCGGTCTCAACCTCAACCAGTTGAGACCAGTCTCGTAACCGGAAAAAACCGACATAGACTGGTCTATGTTGGTTCAGTCCAGTTATTTGTGGCCCAGAAAATTCGGAAGACCGGTCTCGGTCTCGGTCCGGGCTCTTGGGTCCAAAAGACCAGACCGGACCGGACTTTCAAACACTAGTCTAGTCTGCAAGTCAGGGGATGTAGTCGATTGACTATATGGGGATCAATAAAGTTTTTGGTTGCCCTGCTGTCGACAAGTGCAGTTTCTTTGGCTGTTCGAGAATTGTTACTGAACTGAACTGATATTTGCAGACTGTTCTTCTTATACAGGTACAATTTCTCTACTTTGAAGGCTCAAACCCAGGCCGTGGGATCCAAGCGGGCTAAAAATCTGCATCATTGAACAACGCATCGAGTATCTCCTCCTTCTCTTCATTCTTCATTGCGCGAATCTGTGCCGCTGCATTGCTCTTGTCTAGTTTGGTGCTAGGTGTCGACGTGCTTGGGGCTGGGGTGGTACTGGTGGTGGCAGGGTTGGGCGTGGAAGTCGACTCGACCTCGGTGGTGCGCGCGGATGTCATATTTCTGTGGTGATTGTCCTGTGCGCAGATGGTGGTCACCCCACTGTTGGGGTGGCCTGATGACTTTTTGGGGCAATCACAGGACATGTGGCCCTGGCTGAAGCAGCGGAAGCAATGGCCCTCAGAGCGACAATGCTGCAATTCCTCATCTGTGAGGATGACTCGTGTGTGGTCAACGTCCATGGCGTCAGGTTCGTGGGCTGGGGTACTGGTGCTGGTGGGTCTTCTTCCGCTGTTCCTGCCGCTGGATGTGAGCAGCTGATGCCGCTCTTCTCTAGTCTTTCCTCCAATCTTCCTTCCTCCTCTGTCAAGTCCGATGCGAGCATGAAGCATCACATATTTCCGTTGTTCTTTCTGTGCGGCGTCAACCCACTGGTCGAAGGTGTCGGGGGTGGTATCGTGCTTCAAGATGGCTGACAAGAGGCCACGCAGGAGTCCTCCCAAGTAGAGGTCTACGGTGGCCATGGCGTCGAGGGCATAGCCCGCCTTGGCCATGAGAGTTTTGAACATGGTGGTGTACATGTCGAGATCGGCCCCCTTCATCTGGAGGGCCTTGAGTGACTGGTAAGCATCTTGCTTTTCTGTGACATTGGTGAATGCTGATGAGAAGTCGGTGGTAAAGTCATTCCATAGAGACTCCTCGGTTTTGGGGATAGCGGCAATGGTGGCGCTTCCGGCGACTTTCATTTTGATAGCTTCAAGCTGGTTGTCAACCCAATCATCGACATTTGGGCCATGGATGAGGGAGAGGGCGAGGAAGGTACATTGGTATGGTGATTTCATGATGTCTGACTCTTCGTTCATTCCGTGGTATAGGGCGAACTTGCGGACAAATTTCTTTGACTTATCTCAGGCACCGTCAAATATGCTTGGCGCGTTTCCACTGAGCTTCCCCCCAGAAGAGGGATGTGCTCCTGCTGTGGATGCCATGGCTGTGGCTGTTGGTGGGACGATTGCAGGGGTCAATGTAGGGATAATGGGGGTGGAGCCGCTGGTGACTGCAGCAGCGATTTGTGGTAGGATGGTGGGTGCTGGTGCGTCAGCTGTGAGGGGAAATGTCCCTTGGAGTGATGTGATGGGGGAGAGTGTGGCGGTAAGTACGTCTACTGCCTCTGCTGTTTTGGGGATATCTGCTGATAGTTCTACTGGTGGGTCTGTAGGTGGGAGCATGTCAATGTGCTCCGGGTGCTGTGGGTCCTTGAGTTTCCAGTAACTGAGGCTGACGTCATTCTGGACTGGGACGACATGATCTTGTCTGGTGAAGTACTGACTGTTCTGTAGGCTAAGGAAGCACCAACTGTCGTTGATGAATTCGACGGGGTAGTCGCGTCCTTGGTAGATGAGGTAATAGCCTCCTTCCTGGTCTGTAGTGGTAGTATTCCAGAAGGCAAGGCCTTGGACATGAGAGGGGAGGTCATCTGTGGTTCTGCAGTGGACTCGGGTCCACTTGTTCTCTTCGCAAATAACAAAGTGAAGGCTAGCCACGGTGTCTGAGTAGTAGAGTAGCTTTGGCTTATGTCACGCCTCTGCGGGGGCGTGCGATCTGTCCTGTAATGGTTTCCTGCCTGGGGCAGAGACAACCAAGTCGGTCCAGCACTGAGTACAACGGCACCTAAGTCCTCTGGTCACTTGGTATAGCCCAAGACAACAAAGCTTTGAATACTCCCAACAAGAGAGTGGAGGTGGGGGTTCACAAGGAAGGAATCAGAGGGGAACTGAGAGAGACTTCACAATAGTTTGACGAAGCCAAAGCTAGGGAGCTAAGGCCTAATACATGCAGTCTTATATAGTATGCTACCCTGGGTGCATCCCACATATGTAAGGGTGGTCTGTGCGCATGAGGGCATAAGGCCATTGGTTAGGTCGTAAGGGGATAGAATGGGCTAGAAAGGAGTAGAAGTAAAAGATGTCATCAAGGCAGATAGCCACATGTAAGTCTGATCTAGTGATGATCTCAGATGAGATGTCGATCTAAGGTAAGATAAGATAAGGGAGAAAAAGAAATGTGCAGCAAGTCCATGACACATTCCATCTCCCTCCTCCAGTGAACCTTCAAGGGGAACTGATGGTGGAGAGATTTTCTTCATAGTGCCTGGCCCGCCTACACCAGCTGTTGCCCCTACGGCACCTCAGACTACACCAGTCTTTGTAATACCACCTCCGGTGCCCGTAGTACCTCAACAGCCTAGCACGCCCCTGACACCCCCCATCTCCACACCTGCTCCAGCAGACCAGACCATTTATCATACTCCTCCATCCCCAAGCTCCCCTACCCACTACTCCTGCGCATCGTCACACCCATTCTACTAGGCCTCCAGTTGTCTCCGCGCCTATACCTGCCCCTAATTTCAATAGGGAAGTGTCTCCTCCTAGGGAAACCCCTAGATCTCCCAGGAACACTCAGGTAACTTCGCCTACACATCCAAGGTGGAGTACAAGGGTACGATTCACAAATCCTCGCTATTTCACAGAGGAAAACAATGAATTCGTGCAGGGTAGTCGACTAGGAGTAGTGTTTTAAAGTTCAGTACAGTCCCAGTTTTCTTCCCAAAATATGGAATACTGGAACTGGAACTGGTTCCATGATTACTAAAATATCTTAGAACTGGAACCAGAACTGCCCTGTACTGGTTTTGTGTGGTACTAGGTCAGTTCTGAACTGGTCAGTACTGGTTCTGATTCAGACTGGTTGAGACCAGTTCAAACTGATCCTAACTCTGCCAGTTGTGAGTGTTTGCCTCCTTGGCCTGACTTCACTGTGGCCACTGGCCCTCAGTTTTCAATTATGTTCAGTGCAACCATCAACCTAAAGCACATTCTGTGTCCTCCAGCATTCAACACTTGTGCACACCCTGAGTAATTTAAGCACCATATGTTTTTCAAATACTATAGGCAGTCTACATCTCTGAATGTGATGTGGACAAGCATTGCTACACTGCTCTCTGTTGCTGCTTCAAGCCACCCTTCATATCTCACCACAGTCTTCTTTGTCACTGTGAGTATGATCTCTATATGTGCTGTTCATCAGTGGAGGCCTGCATGACACCTCACAATGCTTCACACCCCCCAAATCCTGTGCTCACCATAGACTATTTCCTAGCAATCAGGGATGGTTTAAGGTATCAGTGTGATAGGGTTTTATTGAACAGTGGGGACCACTGTGGGGTGGAATATATCTGGGCAGCCATAGCTAAATACACTGGCTGCCCAGATGAGAAACTGGCACAAACCATGAGTCTTATGTAATGTCACACTTTGAAAGAATCTGGCATCAGATTCTTTGAAGAATCCGAACCAAACAGGCTCTAAGCAAAGTCTGACAAATCTGACACACCTGCTTGCTGATTGCTGCCACAATTGCATGCCAAAAATGTGCAAAGGTGCAGAAACTTGATGTCTCCTGCCTTCAAAAAACAATAAAAATAAAAATACTATGCAGTGTGATATAGATAGTTTCATCACTTTCATGAGTATGTACAATTTGAAATGCCTACAATGTGTTGTTGAAGCTACAGAAAAAGTTTATTGATTTTGAGCAAAGGTCCAGATACAATAGTACTGAAAAGGCAATATTGCAGAATAACATTTGTAAGCATGGCTGAGATTGAAATATCTGGGCTTTAGATTTACTATCATGCATGTGCTATTGCAAATAGTGCTTTCCCAGCCTGGCTCATAGGCTGGAAGCCAGCCAAAGCCAGCAATTCAGAAGACAGACAGGGCTGGGCCAAAGAGGGGCCTGGAGGGGCCCAAGGCTCAGGCTTCAAATTTGGAAGGCTGCTTGCATGGCCCATGGCCCAGGCTTTTTTGGGGCTGTCTCCTGGCAGGCTCAGTGTTACATTTCGGTTTGGATGTCATGGTACGCGAAGTGGACCCTTGCTATGAGGCGATGACTCCTGTAGTAAGCGGTAATGTGTCATGGACTTAGTGATTGGTCAGCACTGTACGATATCACATGCTGATGTGGCATGACTCATTCCTAGGACAGCGATAGTAGGGTTCGAGCTATTATTGCTAGTCATAGTACAGATTCGGGAGGAGCTTTAAAGTGTCCTTGTATGGGTATAAGTAGTAGGAGTCAAAGACCAAGATGGCATATCTTGGTCTTCTTCAATTCACCACTTTCTCCTCTCATCGCCTGCCTTCTACGTTTGCTTGTCTCATTGGAGCAAGTCGTCTTCATCGATAATACGCCCAGTGACTTGTCTTAGTCCTGGTGCCTCTAGCGTCACGTGCCTCGATAAGCGCCATGTACCCATAGGAATAGTCACATGACTCGTGGCTCGATATTCGCTAAGTCATGAATGCCCTTTTGTCGTCCAAGTCGGACTAATGCTCGTGGTGGTGTTACATTAAGACCAAGATCCCTCACTGTGGCGTTCACAACTCGAGACCAGTGGACCAATTTCCAGACCTACTCCCTTGAACGAAGAGGAGACCACAACATACCAGTACAATTCCTGCAAGCCGCCAGGTGGAGAGAGTATAGAGGAGACACCGGATATTTCATGGACTTTGCATCGGGACCTACCTGATACTGACCAGTTGAGTTCAATTTCGAGCATGTCTGTTGGACCGAAGTTACGTGGAACCCAATTGACAACAGGTGGGATATAGTACGCCCAGTGGGAAGACTGTACAACTGCGACATCGACGCACGCGACCTACCCACATGAGAACAGTGGGGACGCATAGATGGACAACCAGAGGAAGAACCTAGCACATCAGAACCTAGAACCCCTGCACCATCAGAAACTAGCAAAGAAGGCAACCACTCGAGCGAGGAAGACTCAGAAGTAGAAGAAGTTACTTGGCTAGCTGAGTCTATCCCCATATCACAATCCGAGATTATCCGTGTACACCCACCAAACAGTATGGCCACAGCGGTCGAAACTATCACAAACGTCGCAGTAGACGAAGATATTCACAGGCTTGCAGATGAAGCACAAGCCGACCTCCTGGCCTGGGGTGAAACCCAGACGACCCATAAACTGCGCGCACTCCACTCTGACCACGGAGGCGAGTACATGGCGAGCCAAGTACAGGACATTCTCAAGCAGAGAGGGATAGAGCATCACCTTAAGATGCCAGGTTCACCACAGTCGAATGGGAAAGCCGAGCGGTTTAACCGCACCATTATGGATAAGGCAATGGCCATGCTTCACACAGCTGGCATGTCTAAAGGCTTCTGGGAGCATGCTATGAGCACTGCAGTACACATCTATAACCGCTCTCCCACCCGTACACTCAAGTGGTGCACACCCTATGAGCTCTGGTACTCTGGCAAAGTACCAGATGTCTCTCACTTACGCATCTTCGGATGCAAGGGGTACATGCATGTACCCGCTGATAAGCATCGCAAATTAGATGCGAAGGCCATTGAGGTCACGCTTATTGGGTTTGAGCCCGAATCCAAGGGCTATAAGCTCTGGGACCGCCAAACCCGCTCTGTCCGTTTGTCCAGGGATGTGACATTCGACGAGAGCAGCTTCCCATCCCTACAGGGTGCTGAGACACACGCAACACCTATGCAAGTGGCTTCACTGCCACCACCTGTATCAGTGATTGCTGTACCTAGCACGTCAGCGTTACCACCACAGTGAGCACCCTCCCCTGCACACTCTAACAGTAGTGAGGAGGAGGATGTTGAAGACCTTCTAGACCCCAAACCAGAGCGCCCCCACACGCCACCACCACCTGCACCACCATCTCTCCCTGTTACACCTAAGCGTGAGCAGCCCACTCCCACTTCGCCACCGCCGCGTCAAGGTGCAACGTGCATCATGCACCATGTCCCTCCTCCCTCTCCAGATATGCCTGGAGGCTTTGAGGATTGCACACAGCGTAGTCAGCTGTTGCGTGAAATGGACAATGTGCCTAGACGCTCTGCCCGTGCACCTGTGCCCAACCCCCGCTACTTCACAGCGGATAATACGGCCATGCGCGGCAGACGGCTGGGATATGCGGAGCTGTTAGCTGCAGCTTACATAGGTAGAGATCCTGCATCCTATGTAGAGGCCATGCGGTCTGTAGATGCAGATGAGTGGACAATGGCGTGCCAGTATGAAATGGATGCGCTCGCCAAGAATGGCACATGGGAGTTAGTGTTATTTGTAGCTTAAGCGTGGTAATCTGTGCTGTTCTGTGACTGTACAACGCTCCAAGGGGAGTTACCTTATTTAGATATGCTTAGTCAGGTTGGTATATCCTGCAGAGGACGGAAAATATGCCTTTAGTCTTATATCCTCCTCTGCAGGTGAGTACTTAGTTTTAGTTTAATCAAAATAGTCTTATATCCTCCTCTGCAGTCCCCTTGTGTCCTCTGTGACTCAAGGGCCCTCTATAGGTCGCACTTTGACAGTTAGTGGATCTCCCGCCTAATCGCAAGGCAGTAAAATCCAAATGGGTCTTTAAGCTCAAGGCGGATGGCCGCTACAGAGCTCGCTTGGTGGCTAAGGGGTTTACGCAAATCCCTGGCATAGATTTTGATGAAACTTTCTCTCCCATTGCACGATTCGAGTCGCTGAGATTACTTCTGGTGTTGGCCACGCTGGAGGACTGGCACATCCATCAGATGGATGTCAAGTCTGCGTTCCTCAATGGCGTGCTTGACAAGGAGATATACATGGAGCAACCACAAGGGTTCATCACCACTGGTTCAGAGACAAAGGTGTGTCGCCTAGTCAAGGCGATATATGGTCTCAAACAAGCCTCCCGTGCATGGAACTTGCAATTCCATGGAGTGCTACTTGCACTCGGCTTTAAGTGGACGTTTGCTGATGCCAGCGTATATGTGTTGCCTCAATGAGAGGGGGATGGACCACTCTTCGTTATCGTTTACATTGACGACATCACTATACTGGGTGCCTCCCTAGAGAGGATTAAGCATCTTAAGTCAGATCTTTCTGAGCGCTATGAGATGACAGATCTTGGGGATATAGAGTCATATCTTGGTATGCGCATTGTGCGCAACCGCTCCCTCAGACGCATCGAAATAGACCAGTCTGGCTATGTCAAGGATGTCCTTGAACGCTTTGGCATGTCTGATGCCACTCCACACTCCACACCCTTGCCCACTGGTGCTGACGAGCACCTTCATAAATATATGGGTCAGGCTACCGCCTCTGACATTACGCACTACCAGTCACTCATTGGTAGTCTGCTGTACGTTCAGATTGGCACTAGACCAGACATTTCCTTCGCTGTGTCACGTTTGGCGCAGTATGCAGCAAACCCTTCCCCCCAACATCTGCGGCTTGCGCAATATGTTCTGGCTTATATAGTAGGCACTGTGGGCATGCGTATAGTTTACAATGGTGCCAATGGAGATGGCCTTCATGGCTATTCTGATTCTTCCCTGGGTGACCAGGTTGATGATAGACACTCCACTTTGGGTTATGTGTTCCTATTAGCCAATGGTGCAATGAGCTGGTCTTCGTGAAAGCAAAAGACAGTGGCCCAAAACACTACAGAGGTGGAATACATGGCCATGACCGATGCGGCCAACCAAGCCGCTTGGTATCAGAGCTTCCTTGCGGAACTCGGGTACAAGGTCGACGACCCCATCCCATTGCATGGTGACAATAAGGGTGCCATTGATTTGGCCTTGAACCCTGTCACTGGGAGGCGATCAAAGCACATTGCCATTAGGCATCATGTCATTAGGGAGTACATCGAAAAGAGAACCTGTCAAAGTGCGACCTATAGAGGGCCCTTGAGTCACAGAGGACACAAGGGGACTGCAGAGGAGGATATAAGACTATTTTGATTAAACTAAAACTAAGTACTCACCTGCAGAGGAGGATATAAGACTAAAGGCATATTTTCCGTCCTCTGCAGGATATACCAACCTGACTAAGCATATCTAAATAAGGTAACTCCCCTTGGAGCGTTGTACAGTCACAGAACAGCACAGATTAGCACGCTTAAGCTACAAATAACAGAACCATCACTCTTATTAGAACCCCTACTCTGGAAATGGTCACAGACGGCTTCACCAAGTCACTCGTGCGTACTCTGCTCCAACAACACAATGTTGACATGGGTCTGTGCTAGTACGAGATTGCTGATCATGGGGAGATGTTGATAAAGTGACCCGCGCGCTCTTAGCGGCTCGTATGGACACGCAGATAACGGACTGCTTTAGATTAGATATACAGAACATGTAGATTAGATTATTATGATCCTTACAATCTCGGACTTCTTGTATTCTCTTATCTATGACATCACATGTACATGACATCATGGACTTCTCTAGACCGTCCTTGTACTATTGTCTTTGTACTTCCCTTTGTTCCCTTATCTTTATTGTGATGTCACTATGATATCATAGTCTGGACTCTTATTGTTCTTATGCCTTGTTCTCCCAGAACAGCACACTCCTTTGTCTGTATGAAGAACAATGCGCCTTGTATTTACTGTGACCGGTGTTACTAGCGTCACCCTCTGTAGCAGTATAAGTAGAGTACCATGTACACTCTGGCATCACACCAGTTCTCATCTGTTGTGTGCCAGACTCCACATCTGCTTCACTTGCTAGATCTACTCTGTTGCTGCTTCCAGTACCACCCTCATATCTCACCACAGTCTACTTTGTCACTGTGAGTATGTCCTACATGTGTACTGTTCATCAAGCCGATGGAATTAAAAGGTTCTTCCTTTTTGGGTGTTGCTTGGAATGGGTTTTCACTGGGAACGCTGAAGGCAAGAGGGTCTTCCTCTTGAGTGCTTGTACTGGATCAGGTTTCTCCTGTAGGTCGTCGAGGCCAAGGGGGTTATCCGCTTGGGTGGTTACTGGAAGTAGGTTGTCTCTGGGAGTCATCGGGGTCAAGAGGGTCATCCTCTTGATTGGTTACTTAGATTAGGGGCGTCGAGGCCAAGAGGGGCATCCTCTTGGGTGATTACTTGGATTACGTTGTCACTGGGGGTCGTTGGATGCAAAAGGTTCTTCCTTTTGGGTGGTTGGTTAGTGGATTACATTGTCACTGGGAGTCGTTGAAGTCAAGAGGTTCTTCCTCTTGGTTGGACGTTGACTACTTTATATTTGTAGTTCTTGGGATTAGAGCGACCGCGGACCCACGTCCGGGGAATATGGAAGTATCTCTCGATACCTGGCTTTACTCGAAGTCCGGAAATCAGCAGGGTCGTCCTCCTGATTGCATTCCTCAACAACAGTGTCTTGTACTTCTTCGTTGTTGGATCGGCCAACGCTGGCATGGTTGATTGTGAGTCGTTTGCAATCCTCGAAATGGAAAGCTCCTATCTGAGCTGGAAGGTTCTCGGGTGTGTTTTCTTGATCCAAGGTTTCTTCAACAAAAGTGTCTTGCACTCTGTCTTTGTTGTGGGAGGGGTGGCCACCTCTGGCCCTCATGCTTTGCGTCTTTAGCTTGCATTCTCGGAGAGTGTGGCCTGGATTGCCACAGTATAGGCAAAGTTGTTCTTGGAACCAGCAGTCTCGTTCCACCTTGGTAAGCTTTCCTCGGGGTTGCTCGGATTGGAATGAAGAAGTGTTGACTTTAACATTATTGTCTTCAATCAGGATTTCTTGGGATTGCACGGATTGGGTTGAAGAAGCATCTTTATTGCTATGGTCTTCAATTAGAATGCCTCTCTTGAACTTGCATTCCTGGAGGATGTGGCCTTTGTTTCCACAGTACAGGCAGAGTTTGTCCTGGAGCCGGTGGTCTTTTTTGTTATTTGTAGCTTAAGCGTGCTAATCTGTGCTGTTCTGTGACTGTACAACGCTCCAAGGGGAGTTACCTTATTTAGATATGCTTAGTCAGGTTGGTATATCCTGCAGAGGACGGAAAATATGCCTTTAGTCTTATATCCTCCTCTGCAGGTGAGTACTTAGTTTTAGTTTAATCAATATAGTCTTATATCCTCCTCTGCAGTCCCCTTGTGTCCTCTGTGACTCAAGGGCCCTCTATAGGTCGCACTTTGACATTTTTCCACCTTGGTAAGTTTCCTTTGGAATTGCTCGGGTCGGAGTGAAGAAACATTGTTATTAACGTTATTGTCTTTGATCAGGATTCCTCTTTTCAGCTTGCAATTTTGGCGGATGTGGCCTTCATTTCCACAGTATAGGCAAAGCTTTCGTCGAAGTCGGGAGTCTTGTTTCATCTTGAAACATGAAAGAGGATTACTTGGGGGGAATGTTTCATGGTGAGGCTCTCTGGCTATGTCTACCAGTTCATCAAGGGTCGCTGGGGTCATGTCTTGGGAAGTCGGGTGCCCTTCTTTAGGGGATACATCAGGTTCACTGCCATAGAATTCGTTACTGGGAGTATGGCTGGGGGTAACACTTGGATTGAAGGCAGTCAGGGTTGCTTGGAAGTCATGGTCCTCAATCGGGAGAGGCGGAGATGATAGTCTCATATCCGCATCCATTGGTTGTTTTCTTGGGATGGCTAGGGAGTGAGTTTTTATCGCTACTCAGGGAATGTTGCCTTGCAACCAGGGATACTTGGGAGGAGTCGGATTGCTTGGACTGACTGAGTTGGGAACTATGAAAATAGTTGCACGCGGGGATGCTGGGGTTTCTTGTCGGATTACTGGGGAGTTGTTGGGGAAGGCGTGGAAATTCTTGCTAGGAAGCAGGGACAGGATTGTCATTGTGTTATGTGATGGAATGCCAGAGTGATAGCCCAACTAATAATGGGTTTCCAGATGACCAACTTTACACTTATAAAGTGCTCGGGTATTTTTGCAACTTAGTACTTTTTCTCAAAAAGCACACTGCGTCAAAAATTTATAACTCCGCTACGCTTTCTCTAGAGGGTAGGTAGTTAACTCCAGGGGACCACAGTACTACGCCTTCTGGTGTAGGGGGAGTGTCTGGCCTATAGCCACAGATGCACACTTCTTGAGTGCACCAACACAGGCCAACATTGGGTTCTTCTCCCCAACTGCTGTTACTTGAATTGTTGGTCTCTTCTGTTTCTGGGCTACTCGCGGGAGGGATAGACGGGCTAGTAGGCTCAAGGGATTTGTTCTTCTTGCTGTGAGTAGCTCTACTAGTTTGGGGTCATTGGGGTCGGTGGGGGGCTCGTGATAGACGTGGGGGTTGACCAGATTATGGTCCAGGTTGTTCAGAGTTGTTTCCCAGGTAGCTCATTCCCAGGAATATGTCAACTCGGTTCCTTCAGTGATAACCAAGGAAGGGGGGCCTTCTCTATCCACTACTCGGATTTCGTAGAAGGTAATCTCGATTTCTTCGTAAGAAAGGCAGAATCGGTCGAGGTACCAGACTGAGTTGCCGGCTTGGAGTTGTTGGATAAGGTAGTCACATTGGGGGGGAATATGATTGAACCAAAGATAGTCACTCTTTGTCCAAAGGATGAGTTGCTCGGGGGTGCGGTCAGAAAGGTGCCAGAACAGGAGTTGGTCATTGCAGGCATCGACCACGGCTGAAAGGTCATCTTGTCCCAAGTCTCGCCAAACTCGAAGAGGTTGACCAAGCTCTTTAGCACTAGGGGTGGATCCACCCAGCAATCGATGCAGGATGACTCGGAGATGTCATAATAGGAGGTGGATGGGTAATACCAACGGACTTGTCGGTCTCGGTGGGTGTCAAACTGAGCACGTGCCCTCGCAATGTGTTGTGCCTCAGTTAGTGGGAATGTACCGGGATGGGGTGGAGGCACTTTAAACCGCTCGGTTTACAGTCCTATAACCAGGATAAAGGAATTACTTACTAGTTGCGTTGTTTTGAATCACTCGATTCAAGGGGCAAGGCAACGAAAAAACTTTTATACCACTATCGAACTATAGTGGGTGGGAGTCGGGAATAGCCGGGACAAAGGAGAAAGGATTGGCCGGGACGCGAGGAGTAAGACAATGAGAGAGGAGGAGAGGGTTGGATCGAATAAGATCCTCAAAGAAATAACCCTGATAAAGGGCAAATACCTGTCCGTCATAAGTGAAGCGAAGATGTCTGTAAGTAGTAATAACACGGCCGTCCAAAAAGTCCTGAACCTCCAATGTTACCAAGGAATCGATATACCCAGCTCGGAGTATATTACTGAGAGGGGAGAAGGCTTGTTGAAGTCCTTCACGGAAGTCATACCTCACACTGCCAAGCAGGAGGTTAATGGAAGGGAGGTCCAAGATCACCTTGGAGCAAATGTAGAGAGGGGGGAAGTTGTCGTTGGAGGCGGGGTCGATGAGGCGGGGGAAGAGGGTGTACAGGTGAGGAGGCGGGATGCGGAAGGGAGTGATGGATGGGAACACGGGAAAGCCCGAGCAAGGGCAGGCGCAAGGGGGATACGGGAAAAATGCTCTCGGATGGTGATTGAGGCAGGCCGCCAAGACTCTCCTTCAGCAGAGTAGATGGCGGTGTATAGGTGGGGGTGTTCTTCTGGGCTGTTTACACAGGAGGGGGGTTGGAAGAAGGAGGCAGGGAGGATGTTCTCCCACTCAGATAGGAGGTCGGTGGCGGTGGAGTCAACAGGGGACTGCTTGGCTACTCGTTTGTAGTCGATGGGGGAGTCGGGGGTCGGGATGCGAGGGGGAGTGGATGCTCGGGGCTGATTATGGGGAGGGGGCAACGGAATACGAGGGGGGGCACTGATGGGGCGCAATAAGGGGGCAGGCTCGGAAGGGGGGTCAGGGTACACCAACTCTGGTGTGGGCTCTCGGGGGGGGACAGAACTGACCGCTACTTGCGTCCAGATGTCAAATAGAGGGGGGAAGGCTTCTCCTTCGTACTCGAGAGGGGTGGTGAGGCGGGGAGTAGTGGGGCGAGAGATGGGTGATGGAAGCCCAGATGGGGGCTCACCGTGGATATTGGCGAGGGTATACTCGTACTGAGTACCGGTAGTAGACGAGCCTTGTACGAACTCTTGTACAAAGGCAGAGGGGGACGCAAGGGGAGTGAGGGGCAATGGGAGACGACGGGGTTGAGAGGATTGTCGAGAGGGGCCAGGAGGAGTGTAGTGGTCATATTCCTCGTAGTACGAGGCAGAATCTCCATCCCAATGACCAAACTGCGAGAAGTCATAGTCGTAGTCGGACACTAAAGTGAACACCCAGGGTCAGGTCTAATTGTGTTAGACTGTCCAAGTGTGATGACTCACTGTCACTCGACAGTAGAGGCACGATGGGGGAAGCGGAAGACCAGGGGTGGTGGAGAACTTGGGGTGGGGCACAGGGCAACTGTGATTAGGACGCTTGGCTCAACAGCTGAACTTGCAGACTTGCAAGGGATAGTGGCGCTTAGTACTTGAACCGCAGTCAAGTAGCTGAAGGGGCACTGTGCGCGAAGAGGAAGAAGAGGCAGGCGGAGAGTGTAAACAAGTGGATTAAGACAAGTGGACAGTCTGAGGGACTGTCTGTTGTAACACACTAGCTTATATACCTAGGGACATGGTCTGTGTGTAACTTTAGGGCAGGCTTAGTTAGGGCCACCCACAGGTGCTGCGGAATACTGCGCTTTGCTGCACAATGGAACCTTCGAGAGACATCTAATAATAGTGTCCAATGGCGATAATACGTGTGACTGCGCCGGAGTCGATCACATCATAGAGATGACTGCTCCGCAGTCCAATGGGAATAATCACAGGAGTGGTACAACTGCTCCACAGTTGATGATGTTATGATGATTTGACTGCTCCACAGTCCAATCAGAATAATCCAAGGGATGGTACGACTCTCAGTTGTCATGTGACTTGATAAACGATGGGAGATCACGTGACCCATCATGTGATCATCAGAGTACGAAATTCAAACTCCGAATCCGGATTTCCCCTTTAGGGAGGTGATTACATAAGACCGGGCTGGCGTGGACCGGTCTTAGACACCTGAGTCGCGAACCAAGTTTATAGGTTTGTGACAGAACCAGCGCGATGGGATGGGACAGGAACTTATGCAGGCGCAAGAGGAGACCCGGACTCCCTAGGCGACATCAAGCTGGGGCTTGAAGCTGAAAAGGGGGTGATGTTATGTTTTGGTTTGGATGTCACGGTACATGAAGTGGACCCTTGCTATGAGGCAATGACTCCTGTAGTAAGCAGTAATGTGTCATGGACTTAGTGATCGGTCAGCACTGTACAATATCACATGTCGATGTGGCATGACTCATTCCTAGGACAGCGATAGTAGGGTTTGAGCTATTATTGCTAGTCATAGTACAGATTCGGGAGGAGCTTTAAAGTGTCCTTGTATGGGTATAAGTAGTAGGAGTCAAAGACCAAGATATGCCATCTTGGTCTTCTTCAATTCACCACTTTCTCCTCTCATTGCCTGCCTTCTACATTTGCTTGTCTCATTGGAGCAAGTCATCTTCATTGATAATACGCCCAGTGACTCATCTTAGTCCTGGTGCCTCTAGCGTCACGTGCCTCGATAAGCGCCGTGTACCCATAGGAATAGTCACGTGACTCGTGGCTCGATATTCGCTAAGTCATGAACGCCCTTTCGTCGTCCAAGTCGGACTAACGCTCATGGTGGCGTTACACTCAGCCACTCACTACTCACATCCACAAACCCAAACTAAGGGTACCTTGAACACCATTTCTCGGCATATTCTGACAGTGATCCACTCATACTGTACATCTCAACTCAGCTGAGGGTCCCTAGTGATGGCCATGATGGCTGTATTTGAGTACAAGAATCAAAGTTTTTTTTTTTTTCCACAGATAGACCATGTCGTCTCATCTGTCGCCCTGACCCACCTGCAAAATTCAGCCCACGGCAAAGTTGTCTGTGGAAAACACAGGTAGTTTGGAACTAACTTCTCATCACAGGGCTGTTGTGTCTGTGAGCTCAGCTGCCACACCCACTCCCTTGTTGCCCGTCTCTGAGTCAATGCCCATGGATTCGGATGTGGGCTCATCAGGCTCACCACCTGATCCCATTTCAGCTCGGATGACTAAGCAACCTCGTGCCCAGCCCCTCTTGCACAAACTACCTGTTGTCGCCAACGATGGCAATACTACTGATGTCACCAACGATGCTCCAGCAGCGAAGAAGTTAAAGACTACCTCCAGCCAAGCAATCAGGCTACAAGCAGACATGTCAATCATCTCAATGGATGATGTTGACAATCTGGAAAACAAACGGTTGAACAAAACTGACCCAATGGCTGACCTCAAGGAGTTCTTTTCTGTGATGCCTCCTGTTCCTGGTCAAGAGAAGGGGTGGATGTTGTGCAAGTCATGTGCATAAGTATATTTTTATTCAGTTGGATTCTCATTGCACTGACGTGTTCCATAGGCAAGGCCTTGGATGTCCCAAGCAGGAGAAATTCCTGACAAACAAGCACTCCACTCTTTGCCACCACACCATGGCAGTACATTTGGTGTGTCTCATGCATTTCTTATTGTTTTCAAAGCTCAACCCTTTCACATTTGTGTCTTAGCGTTGCTATAGGAAGTGGTGTGACTCAAATCACTTCGACTCAATGCTGCCTCAAGACTCCAAGAAGCGCAAACACGTCAAAAAGGATCACCAATCCTTGGTCATTGATCACTTTGGCCCCAATGACCTGACTAAGAGGCTGATTCCATTCAGCGAAAAGGCCCTCCAGACTGCTGCTCTTGAGTGGATGGTTACAACCAATCAGGTATGTACTCAGTCATTTTTTCTCATGCGTGCCAATGTACATGAAACTTTACAGCCGATTTGAACATTCAGCCATCCACACCTTCAAGAAAATGCTCAATATTGCGTCTTGAGCAAACCAGAGCATTCGACTCCCATCACCCAAGAAGTCAAGGGTGCAAATTATCAAGATGTTCAAACAGCAGCTGTGCTTGCTGCGGGATTGCCTCAACGTGACTTTTTTTTTTACTTTTCTTTTCATGTTCATTGATGCTTACTTGTAGGGCCCCACTGTGAGTGGCGAAGTCAGCCTGACATGTGATACATGGTAGGCTAGCAATACCAACACGTATTTTGCTGTCACTGGCCACTGGATTGAAGAATGGGCACCTGGGGAGTGGGCCATTGAGCAAGTGCTACTTGGTTTTGTTCAAATGAACACATCTCATATTGGTGTGCATCTTGGCCAAGCATTATACTGGGTATGCGACCGCCTCTGGATTGTACCCAAGGTAAGAGATCTGAGCACTGCAGCACCTCTACTGACATGCTATTCAATTCCTAGGTCAGGCACATCACCTGCAACAACACAAAGAACAATGGAACAATGATGCAAGAGTTTGTGTGGTGTTACCAGCTCAAGACTGGATATTCTTTTGACGTCAAACGTCAACACATCAGGTATGTCCAACTTATATCTAGGTGCCATATTGTGACCCTCACAAATGTCCATGCAGGTGTCTTGTGCATATAATCAACTTGGCCACGCAAGCGCTGATATCAACTCGTAGCAAGTCGAAGTTCTACAACAGTGACATGGACAATGAGCATATTCCTGAAGACCTGGAAGCAATCAAGCGTGATGAGATTGGCCTTCTTTGTGCCATCTGTGTGAAGGCACGCTCATCCACTCAATGTAAAGCGACCTTCATGGCCATCCAGTGTGAACTCAGCTTACCACCCCTTCAACTCCTCCTCAACATGAAGGTATGGTGGAGCTCTACCTTCATCATGCTTAGTGATTTCAGGTCCAGTTGCCCAAACTGGAAAAAAACCGCAACCCAACTGGACCGCAACCAGAAACGACTAGATTTTCGGTTGCGGTTGGGGCCCAGCACAACAACATGCGGTTGCGGTCGCTGCAATTACATCGTGTTCTCCAACCGGTTGCGACCGACTACAACTGGTTGCAACCGTTTTTGCGTGGACATATTTCTGTGGTATCTTCAAGTTGTGTGGTATTCAAAGTGGTACTATAGCAAATAACAATACTATTGTAGACAACAAGTACTAGTACTATAACACTGCCCCCCGCTGACATTGCGTCACCACCGTTATCTGCCGTGTCGTCTTGAGTCGTTGTCGTCACTGTTGTGGGTTGTGGGCTTGTGGCTGTTCGATGTTGCCTTGCAGGTGCCAATGTCGTCGTTGTCATCGTGGTCGAGTTGGGCGCTCCATCGTTGTGGTTGAGCTGTCGTCGTTCTGGCTGCTGGTGTCATAGCAGATGTCGTCGGTGTTGCATTTGGGGCAGACACATTGGACTTGCATTGTTGGCGGACTTGTGTTGGCGGGACAGCGCCTGTGGTTGGTAGGTCGACTCAGGGCCGTGCTTTGTTTTGACATTGTCGTGGTTAGCGTGGCATTGGTGGGGTTGCTGTTTGCATTGTCGTAGTCGTCTGGTGGGTGTACGCCAAGGGCTGAGTCACACACGTCATGGGTCCCTGAAGTGTGCATTTCCCAATTTGTGCCCAGCCCGAGTGATCACCGCAATTTGCCAGTTTTGTTCGCGGTCTGAATCTGAATTCCTTGCTTACTGAATCACAGCAACAACAACGCAGCAATGCACCTCAAGCTGTACGCACCACCAACCGCCACCAATCCGGTTACGCCACCTGGGCCTCACATGACGACGATGACGACGATGACACAAGGCAGCAACATCATTTCAACCACGATGGCGACAACGCAACGCAGCAACATTGTTTCAACCACAACGGTCGACAACGCGCAACACGACAACACGACCCAACAAGACAGCAATGACCTAGATGGACTACGACGGGGAAATGTCAACCACGGCAAGAACAACAACAACAGCAACAGCATCAACAACGCGCGCGACACGACAGCACAACAATGGATCATGACGGCAATGACTTGGACAGTGACTCGGAGCATGGCGGCGGTGAGGATGGTCATACTGTAACTGTAGCTAGTGTACAAATACACTTGTTCTGTAATAAATAATAGACTTGTGTCAATCTGCACTGATTCTGTAGCACCATTGACTGTACGGAAATTGACCCTAGCCATTGGTTGGAACCGGTTCCAACCAACGACAACTGGTTGCCCAACTGACAAACACTGGTTGGTCGTGGTCCAGTTGTCGGTTGTGCCATGGCTGGAAAAGGACCAACCGGTCACGGTTTCGGTTGTGGCCAAATCGGGCTAAAGACTGGACCCAACCAGACCTGAAATCACTAATCATGCTCACTCGCGCCGAGTCATGACGACTGGTAAGTACATGTTCTATTCCTTTTTGTAGTTTCACTTCTTACTGCCAGTGTACTGTTGTGCAGGCAATCAAGGATTTCATTTCGAAACTCAAGTGCAATGAAAAATCTGAGGACAAGTGGGAAAAGATAGCTGCGCTCACCCTGGATGAAGAAGAATGGACATGGGTACATCTATTCTGTAATGTTCTCCAAGTAAGTTGTCAACTACTACAAGTTCAAATACTACTGATACCCGGCTTTACTTCAGCATGCAGATGACGCCCAGCAAGCTTTCTCTTCTTCGACAACACCAACCCTTCAAAATGCACTCCCAGCATTGGAGAAGCTGCACATGGCATGGGAGGTGGAAGAGCTGGTTCAGACCAAGTCAAGCTGGTCTTTGAAAATTATGCAACCGGATACAACCGACTTTTTTCAGTCCAGCCTGACTTGGGGCAAATTATATAAAAACAAGAACTGGTTCAGTCTGGTTTTTCAAAATTAGGGCAAAAAACCGGACCGAGTCGGACTTTTAAACACTAGGTGGGATGCAGTATGTCCAGCAGGCAGGAACTATAACTGCAATATCAACTCTTGAAATCTACCAACAAGAGAACAATATGGTCGCATCAACGGACAACCAGAAGAGGAACCAAGCACGTCAGAACCAAGAACACCCACACCCTCAGAAACAAGTGGAGAAGAAAGCCAGACAGAAGACAAGGAAGAGGAAGCAATAGTCCAAACAGCTGAGTCCCTCCACATAAACAAACCAGAGACAATCACAATCCTATCTCCCACAGTAGCAATGGCTACAACAACAGAAACCATCACAGAGCAGCTGCAACACATGGCCATTGATGATGAAATCCGAAGAATCACCAAAGAAGCTGAGGCGCACTTACAACCTATCAACCCCAGCACAGGCCACCATATGATGGCAGACGATGCAGCCATATTCAGAGCAGTTAGTGGTTTGAGGTCCAGTCCAGTCTGGTCTTTTGCATCTTTTGCTGTGCAACTGGACCACAGATGTTAATTTTGCAAAGACCGGACCAAGACCACGGCCAACTGGTCTACGTCAGTCCGGTTGCAGCAAAACACCTGGTTCCAACCAGTCTTTCGAGAGACCAGTTGACAACCAGTCTCAACATCTGTAAACACAATTAGGTGTTCAGAGTGTTCAGAGCTGTTCAGAGTGTCCTTGAAAAACTGTTTTAAACAGTTTGGGTTTGGAGAATCCTGGCTCAAACTAAATGGTTTGGTTTCCGGTTTGGGGGTCCCAAACCTGGTTCAAACCAAACCAAACTGATTAAGAAAAAATATATTAAAATATATTTTATAAGTGCTCAATAAATGGTTTGGTTTGGTTCAAACCAAGTTTGAACCAAACCAAACTGAGTTTACACCAAATTTGAACCAAAATCAATGGTTTTTGGTCTCAAACAATTTGAAACAAAGTCTTAATTGATGAATTTGAACAAAATTAATTATTTTTGCCTCAAACCAAGGTCTTAAGTGGTTCCTTAAGTGGTTTAAACCGAGTTTGAACTGAACCAAACCAAACCAAACCAATTATTTTTAATCAGTTTGAAACAGTTTGGAATGGTTTGGAATGGTTTGGAGCGGTTTGGTTCAGTTTGGGTTTGGTTTGGGCAAATTCTAATCAGTTTGGTTTCCAGTTTGGCTAAAATGGCCCCAAACTGAACCAAACTGAACTCCCCCAACACTACCACATATACATGGACAACATTGGAATAGCCACCCACAAAAACGCAGGGCTCCAAGCACACATTGACACAGTATGCGATGTACTACAAGTGGCCCTGGATCATGACCTCTACTTCAAGCCAGAGAAATGACTCTTTCACCAGCCACAAATGGATTACCTGGGGTGTCATGGACGCGTATTATTTTCCCTATTTTTCTGTATTTATACGGATTTATTTGGCGAAGATATGAAGGGCCGAAGTACAGAGGTATTCGTTAGTCACATGTGTTTGCCACCATGTGCACGTGATCGTGGGATTAGTATCCCTCATTAGTACGGACTCATACGATTGGACGATAAGGATGGAAGGGACTAGAAGGATCTAGAACGTGCTTAGTAGTTTACGCTTACTCGCTGTATTAGGTTTTACTCAGCAAGTGGAGCCGCTCGTAAGCGTTATGACAGAGTGCCACGTCAGCACCATAGATAACGCTAATAATAGACACGACGCGTCAGCCCCTGAGTCATAGGACCTTACTGTACACTTAGTAATAGTGTTCGAACTCAGTTTAGACTCAGCCGCAGTAGTGTATATAAGCTTCCCTGTAGCGTCCTGAGTGGAACCAACTTGTCCTCTTGGTTCTCCACTCAGGTGCGTATTCTCCCTTGTACTTCCTCACATCTCCAATGTTGAACTTGTCCTCTTGGTTCTCCACTCAGACGTACCACTGTGTGATCACCTCAGACTTGAGTTCTTGTATAAAGACTCCACGCGTCTGTATCTCCACGGTGACTGTACGTTGGCGCGTGACTTGTCTCCGCGCCGAGTTGAGTGTGCTCACCGTTGCGGTTCACTTTTAGTTTTCACTTGACTTGGCGTAGCGCGGCAGTCGCACCGCTACATTAGGACAAGTTCCCTTTTCACACTCTCGGGTTACCCACCCGCCAGTCTTACTTCCTTTTATCATCTTTCCCTCTAGGTGGTTGACGACCATCAGTCCCTTGTGTTATCCACCTCACTCTTTGCCTGTGGACCTCCGTAAGCAGAATCTGTGCATTCGTGGTACAACTCTAGTGTCCGTAAAACCGGCATAGATTGTGCTTGCCTTTATTTGTCGTATCTGGTCACAGTTCGACATCTGGGTACTGGCTGCAGAACTGGTCACCACGCCAGATAAGCTGCAGTTAGACGTTGAGCCAGCCAGGCCTAGCCTGCGACAGCTGTACGCGTAGTAAACAGAAAAGTTTGAGAGCGCTTCGGCGTGAGAGGCAGCCAACAGGTCGAGAAGACTGAGGCAGACAGCCTTGTGGCTCTACACATATCCCTACCCCACTCCTGAGTGTCCCTTATCGCCGCAGCCTCGCGCAGTGTGAAACAATCACTGTGTATTGGTCTCGCTTGATAGGGCATTCCACGCATCCTCGAGTTAGCGTTGCGCGCTCGTTGTATCCAGTCGTCTTAACCCACCTACCCTCCCGTTTTCACCCTGCCTCGCATATTTGCGAACGTTCGTGCCCGACTCCGTCATCTCTTTAGGAGGAGACAAGCATCCATCCCACCTATCCCGACGCCCCCTAGTAATCAAGCCTCTGCTTCGGCATCGCTTCACGTATTAAGGACACCTCAAATTACCAACGAGCGTGCTCCTTCCCCATCTCTATCAACACACGGGTCGTCGTCAACCTCATTCCATTCCGCCCACTCCTCCTCCCAAGAAACCCTCGCCCAGTCCGGCGAAAGCTTCATAGACGAAGACGGTGTCAACATCCGTTACCAGGGATTCCAGTTAGAACTACCCCCTCGTAACCTAGCCGAACAATACGTGCAGGCTATCTACTCCTTCCCTAACTATCACTACGGCCTTCTAGAGCTTTACGGCCTAAACGGTGAAGTTGACGGAACCGGATATACCGTTCCCCAGTTGGTCGCATTCGCAGCAGACCTAGTCCCACGCCTCTCTCCCCCTCCCTCTCCTTCACCACCTCACAGTGGCTCCCAGCGGTCGGCAGAAAGCCAAGCAGGCTCAAGCCCAGTATCCTCGCGGAGTTCACTCCAAATTCGCGCTCCCTCCCCTCACGAAGAGTGAAAAAGTCTTCACCTCTTCAGTAGTCGACTGGGACGACATCTCGCCTGACGAACAATTAATTCTCCTAGAGAATTATCGAAAGGCACAAGAAGAAGCAGAGAGAAAAGAGAGACAGGCCCAACTAGACGCAATGGCCGACCCCACAGCATCCACATCCGCAGCCGCCTCGGGCTCTGCACCCGCTCCTCCCACAGTCCAGGATTGTCTGGACCTCATCCACCAACTCAGCTTGGCCATGGGCGTAATAGCCCAGGAGGTCAAGGATCTCACACAGGCAGTTGGCGCATCTCATGCCGCCCGGCCCCATTCCAACGGTAACAAAAAGGACATAGTGGCCCGCCCAAAGCCTTGGGACGGGAAAGGCGACTCTACAGAAGCCCGTCATTTCCTTGCCGCTTACCATAACTGGGCCGGCTCAACAGGAGACGCAATGAACACCTGGAATGATGCAGACAAGAGGTGGTACATTGACGAAGGTCGATGGACCGCGGCCGCCCTCAACCTTATGGAAGGGGACGCGAAAACCTGGGCCCTTCCATATCTGGAAGAGGCAAATCAAGGTGGATCGCCATTTGGCGGAACCTTTGCCGGTTTCGTCAAAGCTTTCAACCTCAGGTTTAGTCCGCGGGACACCACAGACTTAGCGCGGGAGGCGCTCAAAAAGACAAAACAAGGTCGCAAGGAGGTGACCCAGTACATATCCCTGTTCGACCAGTATGCCGGACAGACGAAGTGGTCTGAAGAAGACCTGTGCACCCGGTTCTATGATGGCCTCTCTGAGGAAATCAAGGACATCCTCGCATTCACGGGGAAAATAGCTCTAAACTACAAAGACCTGCGAAAGGCCTCGCAAGACATTGATCAACGTATGCGGGCCCGGAAAGCAGAGAAGGGGGGTGAAAGCTCCCGCATCGTACCCACATCGGCCCACCCCGATGCCATGCAAGTAGACGCCACGCGTCAGCAAGGCAAGAAACCGGGGCAGGCTGATATCTTAAAAACTAGAGCAGAGTACCAGACGTGGATGAAGGGGAAGTGTTATGGGTGCGGGTCAACAGAACACTCGAAGAAGGATGGAAACCACGAACGGGACGTGTGCAACTGGTGCCAAAGAGTCGGTCACCGTGCACCCGTCTGCATGACCAAGAAAATGGGGAAGCCAGCTAAAGCCAAGGCTGCAGCAACGGACTCCCCTAGTCCACCATCCGCTTCGAACACTGCGGTAGCATCCGCCTCCTCCAGTTCAAGTACCTCTCCGGCCAAGACGTCACAGGTAGACGTAGCCAAATTGATGGAGATGGTGAAAAAGCAGCAAGAGCAGATCGAATCGCTCAAAGCGGCTTTTTAGTGCAAGGGACCAGCAGAGCTGCGTCTGGCCCCTTATTTACAGTAGATGACTCGGCTTCCTGTAGTTGTACCATATGTTTACGCTCTCGCCTCGTTTCGGACTTATCTCCTGTAATTCATACAATCAATTCCTCTACCTGTAAGTTAGATAGTAGTGTCGGCTCCGTTTCTTGTCTTCTCGGCCCCTCCACATCTACATCTGCCTCGGAGATGAACAATATATGTAGTGTTCCTGTTGCTCCACCCTTTCTCGAAGCAGCGCCGCACGTGATGATTTCTGATGCAGCACTGTCTTCAACTATTATTCCCGAAACAAAAGATAAAAAGTCACATTTTCATATTTCTGTGTATTTAAAAGGACGTCATCGTACTGTAAAAGTAGCAGCAATGGTAGACTCGGGGGCAACTTCGTTGTTCCTCGACAAAAAGTACGCTGACCGCCACAAGATGTTCCAGGTTCCTCTTGAGAATCCCATTATCCTCTATAACATAGACGGGACGCTCAACGAAGCCGGTAGTATCACCCACAAAGTTCGACTCAATCTCCAAGTCGGACCAACGGAAGAGAGTCATGACTTCTTAGTCACTTCCCTTGGCCCAGAGAACGTCATTTTGGGACTACCCTGGCTCAGATTACGGAACCCGGAAATAGATTGGCAGGAAGGCACAATGCGTCTCAATTCCACCGCTGAAATAGCGCCACCGGAACTTGAGATAGAGGTGACGCGCATTATGGCAAACCGTATGGAACGCCGCCATCTCCTTGCGGAGAAAGTGCTAGACACGGCCCAAGACGAAGTTTTCTGCTTGGCTGGCTTTACATATAGTCAGCAGATAGCCGAGAAAGCTACTGCAGCTAAGCCAAAGAAAACATTCGAAGAAATGGTGCCCAAGCATTATCGTGACTTCGCAAAAGTCTTCTCTGAGGAAGAATCCCAGAGGCTCCCGGAGCATCAACCGTGGGATCACGCCATAGATCTTGAACCAGATGCAGTCAAGCACTGGAAGATTAAGACGTACCCTATGTCACCCAGCGAGCAAGTGGAACTCGACAAATTCCTGCAAGAGCACATTGCTAAAGGATATCTGGTCCCATCTAAGTCACCGATGGCCTCTCCAGTATTCTTTATCAAAAAGAAAGACGGAAAGCTCCGTCTAGTGCAGGATTATCGCCGTCTTAATAAAATCACCATTAAGAACCGATACCCACTTCCACTCGCAGCTGACATCATCAACCGGTTGAAAGGAGCAGAGTACTTCACAAAGTTTGACGTTCGATGGGGCTATCACAATATTCGAATCCGAGAAGGAGACGAATGG
This sequence comes from Lactarius sanguifluus, assembly GCA_021527775.1. Lineage (NCBI taxonomy): Eukaryota > Fungi > Basidiomycota > Agaricomycetes > Russulales > Russulaceae > Lactarius > Lactarius sanguifluus. The sequence goes on along the minus strand of JAKEYF010000130.1, from coordinate 25,824 downwards.
AAGGGTGCTATCGTCACCAATCGCGGACTGTTCGAGCCAAAAGTAATGTACTTTGGCATGACCAACAGCCCTGCAACCTTCCAAGCCCTCATGAACGCAATCTTCGCGGATCTCATCGCAGAAGGAGAAGTCGCAGTCTATATGGATGATATCCTCATCTATAGCCGAGACCTTGACCACCATCGCAAAATAGTACGCGAAGTGCTCAAAAGGCTCGAAGACTACGATCTCTATCTCAAACCTGAGAAATGCGACTTCGAGAAACGTGAAATGGAGTACCTAGGGATGATCATCCGTCCCGGAGAAGTGCAGATGGACCCTGGCAAGGTCTCTGCAGTAAGGGAGTGGCCTACACCCACGAATCTCAAAGAAGTAAGAGCATTCGTTGGGTTCGCCAACTTCTATCGTAGATTCATTAAGGATTTCGCGGCTATCGCCCGACCCTTACATGACCTCACGAAGAAGGATACTCCATGGCACTGGCATTCTGAACAGCAGAAAGCTTTCGACGATCTCAAGGGACGTTTCGTTCAAGAACCTATTTTAAAGGTGTACGATCCGAACCTCCCTACTCGCGTCGAAACAGATGCTTCAGGATTTGCTACTGGCGGGATACTCACTCAGAAGTACCCAGACGGTCTTTGGCACCCCGTTGCGTATCGCTCAGAGTCAATGAGCAAGGAAGAGCGCAACTACGAAATCTACGACAGAGAAATGCTCGGCTTAATCCGCGCCCTAGAGGACTGGAGACATTTCCTCGAAGGCATCTCCTTTGAAGCGATCACCGACCATAAGAACATGGAATGGTGGGCAAGCATGAAAGACTTAAATCGCCGGCAAGCACGCTGGGCGTTATATTTAAGTCGCTTCGCCTTTAAGATCACTTATAAGAAAGGAGATTCTATGCAAGCCGATGCACTTAGTAGATTTTCCAAAGACCACGTCAGGGACAACGAGGATAACCGCCAGGTTCAGGTTTTACAACCTAAGCATTTCCTCAATGCCGCCCAAGCACACTTCCGCCCGGAAGTAGACTCCCTTGGCAGTCGCATCAAACTCGCATCCATTAAAGAAGCCGAAGTTATAGAGGGTCTTAAAAGCTTACAAAAGACCGCTCCTAAGGCTCTTACGGATGGAGTTGCGCTGTGGGAAGAAGAAGACGGTTTCGTTTATCACCGTGGAAAATTATATGTCCCAAACGATCGAGCCCTTAGAAGGGACGTGGTAAAATCATGCCACGACACCACGATCGCAGGACACCCCGGAAAAAACGGAACCATAGAGCTAGTTAGTCGCTACTATTGGTGGCCACGCATGGCAGGCTTCATTAGTTCATACGTAGAAGGATGCGATCGATGCCAACGTTATCGCAAAGATCTGCACCCCAAAGCTAGGATCCAGCCGCAAGAAGTACCTGAGGGTCCATGGCAGCTAATTGGGATCGATTTAATCGGCCCTCTGCCTATGTCACGTGGAAAGGATATGATCCTTAACATAGTGGATCACTACACAAAACAGATCCATCTATTTCCAGTGACTTCTCAGATTACGGCTGATGGGGTAGCATCCATCTACTTTGAACAAGTCTTCCCCTTGCACGGGATCCCTCGAAAGATCATTAGTGATCGAGGACCCCAGTTTGCTGCAAGGAGCATGCGGGCACTTTATAAGCGACTAGGGATAGACGCAGGTCTTACCACAGCCTATCACCCTCAAGCAAATGGACAGGTAGAGCGCAAAAATCAAGAAGTAGAAGTCTACTTGCGCTTGTTCATTAGTAAGAGGCAGGATGATTGGGCAGACCTGCTCCCTACTGCGGAATTCGTAATCAACAGCAGACTTAACTCAGCCACGGGTCATACACCCTTTGAGTTGCTGTACGGCTACACGCCCGATTTCACGATTCCTGCTGGTAGGCCAACGGGTATTCCAACGCTCGATAAGCGTCTTCAACACTTAGTTTCCTCACGTAAGGATGCAGAGGCAGCTCTACGCCAAAGTAAACGGCGAATGCAGACAGACGTTGAACAAAGGCATAAGCCGCATGCCTTTAACGTCGGGGATAAAGTCTGGTTGCAAGCTAAGCAAATAAAGATACACCAACAGTCGTCCAAATTGGGCCCCAAGCAATTAGGTCCATTTGAAGTCACTGAAGTCAGAAGTGACGTTGACTACAAGCTTGCCCTCCCCCCTGCATTACGGATCCATGATGTATTTCATGTAGACCGCCTCTCCCCTTACAAGGGAAACGAAGTTAATGGGCTATTGCCACCTCCACCTGAACCCGTCACAGTTGAAGGGGAAGAAGAGTACGAAGTAGACCACATAAGGGATTCAAAACTCTTTGGTCGTACTCTCAAGTACCTAGTTCGCTGGAAGGGCTACGGAGAGGGCGAGGACACTTGGGAACCTGCTAAAAACCTAGCGCATGCCCCGGGAAAGCTTAAAGAGTTCCACTCTTTAAACCCGGGCGCACCTAGAAAAATAGCAGCTCTCATCTACGCGTCCTTGCCTTGGCAGTCTCCTCACATGCACACAGAGGCCAACGCGGACGTCGACCCTTAAGAAGGGGGGTGATGTCATGGACGCGTATTATTTTCCCTATTTTTCTGTATTTATACGGATTTATTTGGCGAAGATATGAAGGGCCGAAGTACAGAGGTATTCGTTAGTCACATGTGTTTGCCACCATGTGCACGTGATCGTGGGATTAGTATCCCTCATTAGTACGGACTCATACGATTGGACGATAAGGATGGAAGGGACTAGAAGGATCTAGAACGTGCTTAGTAGTTTACGCTTACTCGCTGTATTAGGTTTTACTCAGCAAGTGGAGCCGCTCGTAAGCGTTATGACAGAGTGCCACGTCAGCACCATAGATAACGCTAATAATAGACACGACGCGTCAGCCCCTGAGTCATAGGACCTTACTGTACACTTAGTAATAGTGTTCGAACTCAGTTTAGACTCAGCCGCAGTAGTGTATATAAGCTTCCCTGTAGCGTCCTGAGTGGAACCAACTTGTCCTCTTGGTTCTCCACTCAGGTGCGTATTCTCCCTTGTACTTCCTCACATCTCCAATGTTGAACTTGTCCTCTTGGTTCTCCACTCAGACGTACCACTGTGTGATCACCTCAGACTTGAGTTCTTGTATAAAGACTCCACGCGTCTGTATCTCCACGGTGACTGTACGTTGGCGCGTGACTTGTCTCCGCGCCGAGTTGAGTGTGCTCACCGTTGCGGTTCACTTTTAGTTTTCACTTGACTTGGCGTAGCGCGGCAGTCGCACCGCTACATGGGGGTAATCCTTGAAAAGGGGGTAACTTGTATGGACCCGGTAAAAGTTTCAGGCATCAAAGACTGGCCACGCCCAACAAAGGTCAGAGATGTCCACTCCTTTCTAGGCTTTTGCTATTTTTACCGACTTTTCATTTGTGGCTTTGCCACACATGCACAAGCACTCAACAAACTCATGTGCAAGGAAGAAGAATGGAAGTGGACCACCGACAAAGAAAAGGCTTTTCAAACCCTCAAGAACCTTGTAACCCAGGAAGCAGTACTCACATACCCCAACCTAACTGATCAATTTGAACTCGAAGTAGATGCCTCAGGCTTTGCGGTTGGAGCAGTGCTACTTCAAAAGAAAAAGGATGGCAAGTGTCACCCAGTGGGATACTACTTGGCCACCCTGAACAAGGCAGAGCGCAACTACAACATCTATGACCTAGAGCTATTGGCGATTGTCAAAGCACTAAGGCACTGGAGAGCCTTCCTGGCCGGATCACCACACAAGATAAAAATCTTCTCAGACCACCTGAACCTCATGCATTGGAGATCAGTGCAAAAGATAAGTCGCCATGTAGCTAGAGAAGTGCTCAAACTCATGGAGTACGACTTTGAGATTCACCACATCAAAGGAATGAGCAACGGCCACACCAACGCACTATCCCAAAGACCAGATTACAACCGAGATAGGGACAATGAGGGAGTCATAGTACTCCCAGACAAAGTATTCATGTGCACCACAGTCACCCAACTACCAGAAAACCACGAGCAAGACAAAACCCAGATACTCCCATGGGTAGACCCTTATCAACTCAAAAAGCTCGATGGTGTATGGTACTGGCAATATTGTTTGAAAGTCCGACTCGGTCCGGTTTTTTGCCCTAATTTGGGCAAACCGGACCGGAACCAGTTTTCAATTTTACCTGTTTTGCCTTAAACCGGGCTGAACCAGCAACAACCAGTTGTTGCTGGTTGCAGTGTTTCACCAAGACCGACTCTCTCAGTCTGAGTCGGCTCTTTTCGGGTCAGTCACAACCAGCCAAGGGTCGACTTAAACTGCACTACAACTGCAGTCATAAACAACAATTCTAGTATATTTTGAACACTACAACTACTACATACAAGGTAGCTACAATGGATTGTCGACAGAGATGAAAAGAAGCCTATGAACACCCAATTTGCTGTGGTGATAGTGTTGTCACCGTCGCTGTCCAGGTTGTCGTTGTGGTCATTGTCGTTGTCGCAGCTTGAGCCCTTGGATTGTCGTCGCAATTGTTGTTGGTGTGGTGATGGTGGTGGCTGCAATGGTGGCTGGCCAACGACTGCTGCTGTTGCCCTTGTCGTCGTCAGTCGTCATGGCTGTGTTGTCGTGGCTGATGCCATCGTGTTGTCGTCGCAATTGTTGTCCAGGTTGTCATCGTCGCCATTGTCGCATCTTGAGTTCTTGTGTTGTTGCTGCAGTTGCTGTTGTTGGTGTGGTGATGGCGGTGGTTGCACTGGTGGCCAAACCGCCAACCGCCATCGCCCTCACCATTGTCGTAGCTAGCATTGTTGAGGCTGCATTGTCGTGGTCGTGCTGTTGTGGCTGATGCTGTCGTGATCGTGCTGTCATGGTCACACTGTCGTGCCAACGCTGTTGTGGTCACACTGTCATCTCTTGTGGGTCGTGTTAAAGCATGCCCAGCGTGACATCATCACGCGGGGCTCATGTTGGCACCAGATGGTAGTGGTAGTAGTTAGCGAAAGGAGGCAGGAACGGTGGACGAAGCAAGACTTACAGCTACTGTCGTTGCTGTGGTCGCTGTTGCCGTTTTTGCTGGTGGTGGGACGGGTTTGTATTGATGATGGAAGAACATTCCCAGCAGCCCTTGCAGCAGCTGGTGTTGAGGTCAAGGTTGAGGTTGAGGTTGAGGAATGAGAGGACGCACGCTACCACAAAGGTCTGGTTAGAAAGACCGGTTAGGGAAGGACCAGTTAGGCCCGACCCTAACTGGTCTTGTGCGGTTTTCCCGGGCATCAAATTCCAGAGAACCGGACCCAGAGCCACCCGGGAAATCATAGAACCGGAACCGGAAGTCCGGTTTTTACTGGTTTCAGTCTGGTTCAGTTCCGGTTTTCGGCAGTTTATAAGACTGGACTTTTAAACACTAACTGGCAAGGAGCAAGGGTCGTCACGGGAGGCACAGAAACAATCCATGTCATCATTCAGAACCATCACGATCCCCCAATCTATGGGCATCCAGGCATCAAACGAACGGAGCAGATTATCAAATGACACTACTGGTGGCCAAGGATGTTAGAACAGGTAACCGAGTTCATCAAAGGATGCACCAAATGCCAGAGACACAAAGTTAACAATCGGCCAACACAAGCCCCACAAGTACCCATTACACCCATACCCGACACTAAGCCATTTGAAGTCATTGCTCTTGACTTCATCACTAAATTGCCAGTATCCCAGGGATGCAACTCGATCCTCACGGTCACTGATCATGACTGCACCAAAGCCTCAATCTTCATTCCCTGTGTAGAAGAAATCACAGCAGAAGAAACAGCAGCATTGTATGTGACTCACATCTTTTGGAGGTTCAGACTACCAGCAAAAATCATCAGCAACTGAGACCCGCGATTCACATCCAAGTTCACCTGGGAACTCTGTTGAATTCTAGGCATCTACCAAAACATATCCACAGCTTATCACCCACGCACTGACGGACAGTCAGAGTGCACCAATCAATGGCTGGAGCAGTATCTTAGGTTCTGGACCAATGAGCGCCAAGATAACTGGGCGCACTTCCTTCTAGTGTTTTAAAGTCCGGTCCGGTCTGGTCTTTTGGCCCCAAACTGGGAAACTGGGACCGGGACCAGTCCATGCTGAGAGCAAATTATGAAAGACTGGACCAAGACTGCTACCAACTGGTCTATGTTGGTTGCATTGCAAATCACAGGAACAGTGTCAGTTGCAACCAATATTATTAAATTGACCAGTTGAACTCTGGTTGCAACTGGTTTTTACAAGTAAAAAATACATCTATATTGTGATAGGAACAGGGTACAATGTAATTGACAGAACATTTCTACAATCCAAGTCACCTAATTGCTGTCATCATCACCGCTGCCACTGCCATATGACTGCTATCGCCATTGCTGCCCATTGGTGTCGCCCCATTGTGGTAGTGACAAGGGTCCTCGCCATCTTGTCACCATCATCGCCATTGCCACTGCCATTGTATGACCGCAGCAGGACTGCCGCCACCATTGCAGCCCATTGGTGTCACCCCATTGTGGTTGTAGCAAGGGTCCTCACTGCAATCACTATCATCACAGCGAGGTACAAGGCGGTCACAGACACATCGTTGTCGAAGGATTAAGGCTGCGCAAAAATGTGGCGAGGTCAGGAACGGAAACTGTGGGCTAAGCAGAGTCCTGCTGGTTTGGGTGGTCGCAAGTTGTAGGAAGTGGTCATGCACAGTTTTGCGCGACGCGAAATTTTGTACAGGTGGCCGTCTTGTTCAGTCATGTGCCAGACTTGAGTTGCTAAGGCCGCGCGCAAATGCGGCATGCTGGGGAATGCAAGGGATGAACTAGGTCTGCAATGTGATGTCTGAGTGAGGGGAAAGTCTGTATACTAACCTGAGGTGTAAATCATAAATACATGGGCTACTAGGGAAAGTGAGCTAAAGAATGTGTGCGGTGTTACTAGTAATCAGTGGATCTCATGAAACCTGTCACAGGTTCACAGGTTTCGCCAGGCATGTGTGTTGCAACCTGTCACAACACGCCATTGTCAACTGCAATTGCTTTGGCCCAGGAAACCCTCAAGGCTCAAGCTAAGTACTCCTTTTATCTAACTTGTTTAATAACTAACCACTTTTTTATAGGTTTCAAGCACATTCTCGCTCAGTGGCATGACTCCTCAACACCAACATGGTGTGGTGCCATGACACCAACGTAGTGCTTCACCCCCACATCACAGATGTGGTGCCAGGCCCCTACTATGACACTGTTGCAGCGCCACTCCCATGTCACTGACTTGCCAGGCCCTCATGACACTGATGCAGCACTGTGCCCCCACCACACTGATGCAACGCTGCGACTCCACGACACTGATGCGGCAATGCAACCCCATGACACCAACATGGCGCTGCGACTCCACGACACTGATGCAGTGCTTCGCCCCCACGTCATGGACGTGGTGCCAGGCCCCTACGACACCGTCACAGCGCTGCGCTCCCATGTTACTGACTTGATGCCAGGCTCTCACGACACCGACGCAGCGCCATGCCCCCACCACACTGATGCAATGCCGTGACTCCACCACACTGATGTGGCAATGCGACTCCACGAAACCGACATGGCGCTGCGACTCCACCACACTGATGCAGCCCCATTATACTGATGTGGCACAGCGCCCCTACGACACCAACGTGGCCCCTCGACACCACGACACCGACATGTGATGCTACGACACCAACATGGTGCCGCATCACCACAACACCAATGCAGTGCCCCACCCACCACACTATAGACTTAGCTTCCTGTAGTAGTACATTACTGTAGCTAGTAAACATGTTATTAAAAAAACTATTGAATTTTGAGTGCACAAATTGAGTCTGGTTGCTGTAAAGACTGGTTTCAACTGGTCTTTGGTCGGTTGCAGGGATTGATTAAAACTGAGCAACCGCAACCAGGCTGGGTCCAAAACAGGTGCAACCACAACCGATGGTCTGGTTGAAAATTGGTCCGGTCCAGTCCAGTCCCTGGTCTTTTTCCAGTCCTATGGACTGGACCTTAAAACACTACTTCCTTCCCATGGTGGAATTCGTGCATAACAGCTGGCCACACAAATCCACAAGGAAGTCCCCATTCACACTCATGATGGGATATGACCTGCGTGCTGATTGGCTTGATAAGACCTCCCCAATCCCATTAGTGACCATGAGACTTCAACAACTCCGAGAAGCATGGAAACAAGCACAAGAACTGATCAAAAAGGTGCAATCCATGTGGGTCAAGCATTGAGACATGCCGAAATACCAAGAGAACAACCTGGTATGGTTGGAAGGACGTCACCTTCGCACCAACCAACCCACTGCCAAGCTAGCCACGCAGAGACATGGACCATTTAGGATCGCTCAGGTGATGTCCCCAGTCAACTATCAGCTCAAACTTCCCACCCAGTGGAGCATCCACCCAGTGTTTCACATTGATCTTCTCACACCCTATCATGAGACGCCTATGCATGGGTGTAACTTCCAGCACCCACCACCAGATCTGATAGAAGGACAGGAGGAATACGAAGTCGAGCAGATTCTAGACTCTTGGTGGTTTGGCAGAGGAAGAAAACTCCAATACCTCATGAAATGGAAGGGTTACCCTGACTCAGAGAACCAGTGGGTCAACCAAGCTGACATATTTGCCAAAGAGGCTATAGTTGTTATGGTGCACGTTGTGAACTCTTACTTACTGGCTGTGACCCCATCTGTAAGACATAATCAGTCTCAGACATAGTAGTACCCAGTAGTATCACATGCTGATGTGGCATGAGTCATTCCTAGGATAGCGATAGTAGGGTTCGAGCTATTATCACTAGTCATAGTACAGATTCGGGAGGAGCTTTAAAGCATCCTCGTATATGTATAAATAGTAGGAGTCGAAGACCAAGATACGCCATCTTGGTCTTCTTCAATTCACCACTTCTCCCCTTCTCTTCCTCTCTCTCTCTCACGTGCCTTCGCTTGTCTCCGTGTGAGCAAGTTGTCTTCATTGACTACATACCCAGTGACTCAGGTGTCCTGGTGTACTTTCAGTCACGTGCCTCGTTAAAGCACCGTGTACCTGGGGAATAGTCATGTGACTTGTGACTTGATATTTGCTAAGTCGTGAACACCCTTTCATCATCCAAGTCGGACTAACGCTCATGGTGGCGTTACATTAAGACCAAGATCCCTCACCGTGGCGTTCACAACTCGAGATCAGTGGATGAACTTCCAGACCTACTCCCTTGAACGAAGGGGGGATCACAATGTACCAATACAATTCCTAGGAGCCGCCAGGTGGAGAGAGTACCGCGGAGACACTGGATACTTCGTAGACTTTGCATCAGGACCTACCTGATACAGACCAGTTGAGTTTAACTTTGAACACATCTGTTGGACAGAGATTACGTGGAACCTGATCGACAATAGGTGGGATATAGTACGTCCAGCAAACAGGAACTACAACTGCGACATCGACGCACATACCATACCAACAAGAGAACAGTGGGGGCAGATCGACAGACAACCCGAAGAGGAGCCCAGTACATCAGAGCCATGAACCCCAGCACCCTCAGAAACTAGCGAAGAAGGCAGTCGAAGCGAAGAAGAAGACTCAGGAGTAGAAGAGGTCACACGTTTAGCTGAGTCCATACCTGCATCACAACCCGAAATTATCCACGTACACCCGCCAGCAGAAATGGCCATGGCCGTAGAAACAGAAACCCGCATTCTGACAAACATAGCAGTTGATGAAGAAATCCAGAGACCCATAACCAAAGCAGAAGCCAACCTCCCCATTAACCCAACAACAGGACATCACATGACGGCAGATGACGCGGCTATCTTCCACACTATAGGACCAGATCAACCAGACCTGCCAGATGGTAACCCACCCCCAGGTCAAGGAGGACGACCACCCTGGCGTAACAGAGACGAATTCCCAGGAGGATTCAGGAGAGGACCACCTGGAGGAACGCTAGGAGGAGGAGCAGTCCCGGGTGTACCGACACCAAGGCTAGAGGGTGAGCCCCCCACTATTTTTAAAGGAGACCATACTGAGTACGAGTCCTTCCTTACCCAATGGCATGCCTACTGGGGACTCAACTTCGACGCCACGAGCATGAGAAATGTATACAAAAGATGCCTCCTTTTTCTGGGATACATCAAAGGACCCTCCGTTGCGAACTGGATGTTGGGTTTTCTCCAGTGGCTGAATATGGAAGTCCGCAGAGGAAGGGACAGGTATGATGAATACCTGTGGGAAACGCTCTCCGATGGATTCTCGGACTGATTCTCGAACACGTTGGAACAAGAACAAGCTCAAGCAGAGCTAGTGAAAGGATTCAGGATGACAGGAGATGACATTGATTCGTATGTCACCAACTTTGAACAGCTCATGCAGAAGGCTGATTACCGCCTTAACGATCAACAAACCATCGACCGATTCACAGCCAGACTCCCAAGCAAACTCTTTATGAAAGTATATGAACTCGATGGACCTACCATGTTCACAGAATGGAAAGATGTGGTGCTCAGACAACAAAAGCAATACATTCACCTCCGAGCCTGGCTTGGAATGCAAACTCCAGCCCATGGGCCCCTTCTCTTCCTCTCTCTCTCTCGCATGCCTTCGCTTGTCTCTGTGTGAGCAAGTTGTCTTCATCGACTACATACCCAGTGACTCAGGTGTCCTGGTGTACTTTTGGTCACGTGCCTCGTTAAAGTGCCATGTACCTGGGGAATAGTCACGTGACTTGTGACTCAATATTTGCTAAGTCGTGAATGCCCTTTGTCATCCAAGTTGGACTAACGCTCGTGGTGGCATTACAATAGTGGAATTCGAACAAGCAAACCCCACGGCTATAAGAGCAAGCCAGACTGATGCTAAGTCGTTACCATCCTATCACCCTGGACGCACTACTCAATGACCCTTGCCTGCTACCATGTCCACCACTACCTCCACTCACACTGCCCAGTCATTGGGCAACCTCTCCTATCAAGAGATGTGTGACGCCGTCACACGCATCGAAGACATTACTGACCTCGACCACCCCAATGACAAGCCCACATATTGGCTCATCAACGATGCTGGGCAATGCATCAACGCCGCACCCCCCATGGAGGCCGAAGTGCATGGGGTATGGGACGTTCTCAGCACTTGTGACCCCTCACCTGGACCTATCCCAGTCCGCATCAAATACCGAACCAAGCAAGAAGAAGATGGTGGCGCTGAGGAGATGGGCAGAGTGGAAGTTCACGGCGGAGACGTGGAGGTATGAGCAGCTTGAGAGGGCAGCCAAGCGTCAAGCGGAGGCAGCAACAAGGAGAATGAGAATCCTGGAGTTACGCCAACAGTTTGATGTGATGATGCACGAGCAATATACGACCAGCTGGAGCATCTGAGGGAGTGGTACCCAGATGAGCACCCATCCATTATTAACACCACTGACTGTTATGATTTTCTTCCCTTTCCCCCATAATGTTTCATCTCTTGTGACTCGTATTTGATGTCTGCTTTCTGATGTACTTTTACGATATGATCTGCTTCGATACACGTCTCGGCCCTTATCTCGCGCCTAGCGCATGACCATTGCGACGCCCTGTGGCACAACTTCCAGAACCCGCCGACGCCTTCTGATCCACGCATCTTCCCGCAGAATTCCCTTGTTCCCTTTTCATACTCTCCCTTTGTTAGCTCTCTAGGACCTGTGTCCTAGGATCGCGCCTTATGTTTGTCTCTGACAAACATCATGTACTAGTATATAAGTCTCACGCTACCTAGCTTGTATGGTAGACTTGACTTCTTGTGTAATACCACACTGCTGTCCATTCTCATGATCCGATCTTTGAGTCGCACTTTCGCTTGACTCCCCATCTTCGCTCACCCTTGTGCTTGAGCCCTTTCCTGCTATTGTCCTTGTGTCTACGGAGACCGAGCGACACTTGTTCATCATCGAACTGAGTCATAACTGACTTGACCCCATCCCGTTACCGTCTGTGACTTAACGAAGTACACGTTGTACTTAACGCCCCTGTGGTGGCGTTACACTGACTCTGACAACCCATCCGAAACCCCATACGCCTGTGATACGACAGGTCGCCCCCTCTACCGCAACGCCATCATGGCAGAAGCCTCCCCCCTCCACACCGTCACATGTCTGCACCACCAGCTGGGCTGCACACATCTTGCCCCCCATGGGTTCAAACACAACCGGGGGGACGACTTCATTCACTTCCCCATAGGCTTTGAAAGTCCAGTTGCTTGAACTGGAAAAAACCAAAACCAGACCAGACCACAACCGGAAACAACCGGACTTTTGGTTGCGGTTGGGGCCTGGCACAGAAATGTGCAGTTGTGGTCGCTGCAATTATGTCATTTTCTCCAACTGTGTTACAATCACCTGGATCATTCCCAATATGTTCCCAATAATCCTAGTAGTTCCCAAAGGCGCATGGCGGCACATAGTCAAAAGGTTCCCAAAGGTGAAGTAACACGGGCTGGTCACAACCGGTGCTTACTAAGCGATGAAGCGGCCTTGTCCTTGAAGCAAACTTGACACTGGAAGAGTACTTGGGCTATATTGTTGAAAGACCAAGATGCCAATACATGGTACAACTACCATTCTACTTATACTGTACAGTACTGGATTTTCTGTGCTATTTTCTAGAGGACATGTAATCACCAGCACACCTATGTGCTGTCAACCCTCTGCCCTGTGAGTCACTGATACATGAGGTCCTGCACTGGCAGTAGGGCTGAACACAAGTGCACCCTTGAGTAACCTGCACCCTTGCTCATGAGTATTTTGCATCAGTGAAGTGATACCTGGATCCTTATGAGTATTGACTCATGAGTACCAAATACCCATGAGTATACTCATGAGTACTCACAGACCCATAAGTACTTGTAAGTACCTGCAAGTACTTGTGAGGATGAAGCAGAAAAGTAACAGAAATCATAATATAATCAACCAATATATCAGTAACCCTCAGACTTCCACAAGTACTTGTAGGACCTGTCACAAGTACTTGTGCAAGTACTCATAGTTTATGTTGAAATCAATACCTGCACCCTTGGAAAACCCTTGACCATGAGTACTTGTAACTCATGAGTATGACCCTTGTGAGTATTCCCACGAGTAAACCCATAGTACTACTATACTATTCACTAGCTACACTAAGCTAATATATAGAATGCTTGCCATTGTCATTGTCATCATCGTCATAGCCATCACCATCATTGTCGTTGTCACTGTCATTGTCGTTGTCATTGGTCTTGCTGTTGTTGTTGCTGCCTTGCTGTTGACTTATTGCCCGGGCGTTGTGGCAGTCAATGTTGCCTTGTTGTGGTGTTGTGGTCACCGTCGCCGCTGTTGCCGCTGTTGTCGTGGTTGGGGCCACTGCATTGGCAGTAGTGTTCGAAAGTCCAGTCCCATGAACTGGAAAAAAACTGGGACCGGACCGGACTGCAACCAATGGCAACTGGACCTTTGGTTGCGGTTCATCCAGCCTGAGAACTTTACTGGTTGCAGTTCATCCAAATCTGGTAAATGCGTGAACCGCCACAGGGCTGGGACCAGTCCCAACCAGTCTTTACAGCCACGACCAGCCACAACCATTCGACAACGCCAACTTCGACAACGACAACCAAATGCGAACTATGACCACCATTCCAATACCCGGGCCAACTGCAGCAACACCGACATCACTGCCTCGGACCGGCCTCAACAGCAACAGCCTCAAAAACAACACCCGCGCGATCACCAACGACCACGACCATCAACACCGCATCGACAATCACCGACCACAGCTGCACCCACAACACATCGGCGACCACAGCGACGACCAAGACGACAATACTTCGACGACAACACTTCAACAACTTGAACGGCAACACGCTCGGCGACACTTCGACAGCCGCAGCCTTGGCCACAACATCAACAAGTCGACGACGACGATGATCGGCCGCAACAACAACACGTCGACAACCACGACGACGACATATCGACAACTGCAAAATTAACACATCAACAACCACAATGGCTGCAACAACAACGTGTCGACAACCACGACCCGTGACTCCAACGCACAACAACGGCGACAACAGCCGCAACGTCGACACATCGACAACCACTGGCACGACAACCACGACGACTTGTCGATGACACGATGGCTACCACAATGTGTTCACAAGGTGACGATGATCCTCGCGAGGACCATAAGTATAATAGTATTTGATGAACAGTACACATGTAGGATATACTCACAGTGACAAAGTAGACTGTGGTGAGATATGAGGGTGGTACTGGAAGCAGCAACAGAGTAGATCTAGCAAGTGAAGCAGATGGAGAGTCTGGCACACAACTGATGAGAACTGGTGTTATTACAAGAGAGGAGACATACCTGGCACACAACAGATGAGAACTGGTGTGGTGCCAGAGCGTACAGAGTACTCTACTTATACTATACAGAGGTGTGACATTAGTACAACACAGGTAACATAGAGTCACAGAATACAAGGAGCGTTGTTCTACAGACGGACACAAAGGAGTGTGTAAATGGAGAACAAGGTGCAAAGAACAAAGAAGGGCTAGACTATGATATCATAGTGACATCACAATAAAGATAGAACAAAGGGAATGAGTACAAGGATGAAATACAATAGGAGTCCAGAGGAGTCCATGATGTCATTGTACAGTGATGTCATAGATAAGAAAGTCTGAGATTGTAAAGATCATAATAATCTAATCTACATAAGTCCAATATATCTTATCTAAAGCAGTCTGTTATCTGCGTGTCCATTGAGCCGCTAAGTGCGCACAGGTCACTTATCAACAGTATTTACATCCATAGAGTACTAGTAGACAACTTGTAACTACTAGGAGTACTGTTGAATACATATATTTACAGGTTGCAGTCGGTCTTTGGCCAGTTGCAACCGACCCTGGATGAGCTGGTTTAGACCACGAGGACTGGTCTTTTGAGAATCTGGCAACCGGGTGGGACCAACTCCTGTCGGTTCAGTCCAGTTTTGGGGCTCGGGGATGAACCGATGGATCGGTCCTGGTCCCGGTCTTTCCAAATTAGGCAAAAAAACCGGACCGGACCGGACTTTCAATCACTAATTGGCAGGGCCATGGTGGCGGTTGGTAGTGTGTGCAGCCTGTGGCTGCGTCAGAGAGCTGGATCAAGTCATGGTCATGGTCAGTCGTTGATGTAGTGAACAAACCAGCAATACCCAGGCCATTCATTACTCACGCATACTCATGCTTTAGGGAACTGTGACTTAGCTGTGACGGCCGAGTGCCTCTTACTCAGACAACGATGACAACAACATCAAGTTCATCAACAACGACTTCGCCCTGAGCTGATAAAGCTGCCAACTGGCACCACCACCGCCCCACCACTGGCACCACAAGTCCAATCGTCGCCTGGGCCACAAAGGCGACGTGCGAGGTGCACTGTCTCCAACTCAACAATGGCGACAGCAAGGCGAAGACCGAGGCAAGACCAAGCAACAACAACCACAACCACAACCACAACCATGACCACAACAGTGACAACGGCGACACAAGTGACACAACACATGACGCAATACATGATGGGAGGCTGAGGACAACAACTCAGGTGCAATGGATGCAACGATGGCGATGGGGGGGACTCAGATGCGGCAGGCTTTATACTAGTTAGAAGTAGTTACATTGTGTAGTAGTTACAAGTGTGCTATCATACCCAAGATGATACCAATTACATGTGACTGCTGTGGGCTGCATCACCTGTACTGGTGCCCCAGTTGCAACCAGTCACAACCAACTGCAACTGACTGCAACCAAGTTGGGTTACAACCAGTTGAGAGGGGGTTGAGGATAGTGCTGCAACTGGTGAAAACCAGTCAGCCACAGTTCGGTTGTGGTCACGCTGTTCAGGCCTGGAGGACCAACCAGTCTTGGTCTGGTTGCTGACAAATTGGGAAAAAGACCAGACTCAACCAGACGAGAGATGATCTAGCAAGTGAAGCAGATGTGGAGTCTGGCACACAACAGATGAGAACTGGTGTTATTACAGAGAGTAGGAGACATACCTGGCACACAACAGATGAGAACTGGTGTGGTGCCAGAGTGTACAGGGTACTCTACTTATACTGCTACAGAGGGTGATGCTAGTAACACAGGTCACAGTAAATACAAGATGCATTGTTCTACATGCGGACAAAGGAGTGGACTGTTCTGGAGAACAAGGGATAGAGAACAAGAAGAGTCCAGACTATGATATCATAGTGACATCACAATAAAGATAAGAACAAAGGGAAAGTACAAGGACGTAGTACAAGGACAGTCCAGAGGGGTCCATGACATCATGTACATATGTGATGTCATAGATAAAGAAATACAAGAAGTCCGAGATTGTAAAGATCAAAATTATCTTATCTTCAAGTCCTGCATATCTAATCTAAAGCAGTCTGTTATCTGCATGTCCATTGAGCCACTAAGTGCACTCAGGCCACTTATCAACACAATGTAGGTGGAGGACTGGATTTTAATGACTTCTGTCTGAAGTGGAGAGAGTCTGTGCTCTGGGACAAATGGAAGAAGTATGGCAGGAACTGCTTTGAGAAAGGTTTGACATGTTTCCATCAATATATATCATTGTCTCATGGGTGACACAGATGATAATCAAAATGCTCAGAAGAACCTGATGAACAGCAAACATGGATGTGATACTCACAGTGACAAGAGAAGACTGTGGTGAGATATCAAGGTAAGCTGGAAGCAGCAACAGAGTGATCAAGCAAGTGAAGCAGATGTGGGGTCTGGCACACAACAGATGAGAACTGGTGTTTATACAAGAGGATAAGACATACCTGGCACACAACAGATGAGAACTGGTGTGGTGCCAGAGCGTACATGGTACTCTACTTATACTGCTACAGAGGGTGACACTAGTAACACAGGTCACAGTAAATACAAGACGCATTGTTCTACATACAGACAAAGGAGTGTACTGTTCTGGGAGAACAAGGCGTAAGAACAAATAAGAGTCCAGACTATGATATCATAGTGACATCACAATAAAGATAGAACAAAGGAAAGTATAAAGACGAAGTACAAGGACAGTCTAGGTGAGTCCATGATGTCATATACATAAGTGATGTCATAGATAAGGGAATACAAGAAGTCCGAGATTGTAAAGATCAAAATAATCTAATCTACAAGTCCTGTATATCTAATCTAGAGCAGTCCGTTATCTGCGTGTCCATTGAGCCGCTAAGTGCGCACAGGTCACTTATCAACAGAACCTTTCAAGGACAATCAAGATCCCTGTCCAAATAACCACTGATGAAACTGGGGAACCTGAAATTCCATCTATTATCAAAGGTGGTGGACACCAAATCAAGGTGGTTCAGACAGCACTTAGTAGGGGCTATTGCACTGCCCATATTAGTGAGTCACCCCCATGATCTACATTGTATTGCTTCACATATGTACATGTTCATTAGGGTTCATCTCCGGTAAACCTTATGCTACCATCCCATGGGCAAAGCTATCCACAACTCCGACTGCCTGGATCCAGGAAGAATGTTATCCACCTGGGTTTCAGTGGGCAGACCCTTCAAAGATCCGATTGAATGATGTGCATGACCTGCTCATCTACTTGAGGCAGCAGAAGGAAGATGGACTGACTCCCCTCATCTGGAATCCATCATGTGAACTGCTTGCTGATTCAGATGTGGAGAAGTCCTCTGAGCATCTCCCAGCCTGGAGATGGCACCAGAATGATTCTACCTCTGGTGTAGATGATGAAGAAGAGAACTATGCTAGAGAACTGAACAACACATCTGTAAACACAATTAGGTGTTCAGAGCATTCAGAGCTGTTCAGAGTGTCCTTGAACGGCTCTGAACAGCTCTGAACACCTACTGCAATTACAGATGCATTACTGACAACAGTTCAGCATTACCATTACTACCACTACCACCTTCTCTGCATCCAGTGCAGACAAATCCTGCTGGATCTGACACTGAAGGTCTGGAACAAGATTTCTGGAGCATCCATCTGTACCCCAACACTCCACATAATGATCAGAGGTGGCTTATATGATTCATACCCCCAACTGGCAGTGAGAATCTATAATAGTTCATACTCCAGCTGACGCTGGCTGACATCGGAGTTCTGGTTGGAATTAATACCCCAGCTGGCAATGGCTGAGAAAGCGTAGTTAGTGGAGCTCCTGATGGCTATGGAATAACAAGTTTAAAGAAGTGGATATATACAGTTCATATGGAAATGATTAGAGAACAGTGAGACAACCCCCGGCATCACCTGAATGTCCAGAAAGTTATAACAAGTTATAATAACTCACAGATGTTATGATTATCTTAAGACCATTATAATCTTTGTGATATTGTCACAATCTCCCTTACCACTTCATATCTACAACACATTGCTTTATACATATTGTCATACCCACTCCAAATGTCATTTGTTACAACCCAATTGTCACTCCACTGTTACTCTACTATGGTCACTGGAATAAATTATAACATGTGTGACTATGCTATAACCCAGTTACATCTAGAAGTCACAGTTACAAGGCCAGTATAGTGACACACTTATTTCATTGTTACACCCAGTGTGGGGTGAAGATATGTAGTACATTATAAGCCACTCAGGAGGGGTTATAATGTGCTTATGATAGGGTTGTAATCCACTTGTGTGTGGTCATTATTCAAGTCATTATTGGCAAGATTATTGGCCTCTTATAAGTCACTTGGAGCTGGCAGAGGACCCTTGGCTTATATGATCTAGCTCCCTATATATTTTTGTATTTTCTTCTATTTTATTTACTGATCAGAGTCATTTTGTGCAGACACATATGCAAATTGACTTAGACAAAATTGTGTTTGGGATCTGAGGTCACATGGCCACATGTTGGACTTGCGGGTGCCACCTACCACTCGACTTCCAGGCGGAAGTTTAATTTGTGGTGTGTGCGCCACTTGGCCGCTGTTGAATACGCAACTGGAACCATACACTCTCGCTCGTTCCCACTTCACACAAATATGAAGATGCAAGCAAGGACGCATTTTTCTTTTTTTTTTTCTCTTTCTTTCCCTTTCGTCTCTAACTGGTGTAGTGCAGTGACGTGGCGGTCACGTCATTGCCAGGGGTGATGGCCTGCATTCAACCTCGCAGGATGTGAGCACCCAACTTCCTCACCTCGCTATCATCCCTCAACCTGCCCTCACCTGTGCATGCAGTACATCCCTTACCGCTATCTTGTGGCACTTGGCCCCACTCAGATAAGTTTTCTACTTTCTTTTTCTTTCTTTTCTCATCCCAACCAGTGCAGGACTCGGATCTCCCCCTCCCACAAGCAGAACGACTTCACCACAGCCTCAACACTACTGCATTCGCACCCGCCGCCCCTCGACTCTTACCTCAACATGGTCGTGACACCCTCGTTTGACCCCACCATCTCGACACGCCACCATACCACCGCTGCCTCGATACGGTCACTGCCACCACCTCAACCCACTACGGCCCCACCACTGTCACTGCTCATCTCGACCTTGCCATCTCGACACAGTCGCCACCGTCACGTCGACACCGCCGCCCCCACCCCCACTAACCCCAACCCCACGTCGATGCTGCCCCACCGGCATGATGCAGTCGCCACACAAGCCCATGGCTCCCACCGCCACGTTGACACCGCCTTCCCATCCCACTCGCTCTGACCCCACGTCAATGCTGCCTTACCGGCACGGCGGCACTAGCACGATGCAGCTGCCATGGTGGTCGCCGCTGTTGGCCTTGCAACCCCAACGCCGACAATGTAAAGTGACCACAACCACAACAGGGGGGCAGCGGAGGAGGACAGCGATGGAGGAGGGCTGTGGTGGAGGAGGACAGCGGTGGAGGAGGGCGGCGGCGGAGGAGGGTGGTGGTGGAGGACAGCGGTGGTGGTGGGGCAGCAGCTGCAGCCACGGGGACAGCAGTGCAGCCAGCTGCCACGCTTCTTTAGATATCCCATGAGTCCTTGCAATACTGCAGACACACGTGATGCCCGTGGGAGGAGAATTTCAGAGACCGCCAACCCAAAACTCAGCAAGTCCGATAAATCTTGTATTTACCAAACAAATAAAATGATATTTTGTATATTACCAATAAAGTTAAGTAAGCTGCAATAGATACAATGCCACAGGCCACAGACCACAGAACGTGGTAGGACGCGCGAGGTGTGGGGGGACGTGAATATACTGTACCATCATCATCCCCTGCTACTATGTCCCTGTCAGAGACTTCCCGTGTACCCGTCAACCAGGAATCACCAGCCGACACACAAGCCGTTAGCGAAGGAACTAGATTTGAACACCAGAGCGCCGAGCTGATCGATCCCGCCACCACGCGACTGCGCGGGAGCATAATGTACAACCAGGAGAACAGGTACGATCTAGAATGGGAATCCATCGATGAGTTCCATCAATGGTGCGAGAACAAGCAGTGGGCTCATGGGATAGAGCTCCACTTGGCTCACACTGCATCGTCACAGGGAAGCGCAGTGTATACAGAGTCTCGGCTCTGGGTGTGCTCGCGCCAGGGTACAGGGGGGAAAAAGGACTATCAAAGGAAAACAGATCGGAAATCTAGGAGGGAGAGCAAGCGCCTGGACGAAGGCTGCCCCTGTCAAGTGAGGGCCAAGATCTATCCTCACACAATGACTATCCTCGGCAAATACACCCCTGATCATTCCCACCCGACCGGAAAGGATAATCTAAAACACGTCCAAATCTGGGTACCTGCGCGAGAGCATATCATGGAGCTCATCAGATTGGGTTTGATGGATAAGGAAATTGTGCGTGATAATTATCTATCTTTCTATTAAATCTGACCTAGCACACCAGAAAAAACAGATTCGCGCTCAATATAGTGAGCACGAGCACGATCATTACATCACGCTCGGGGAGATCGGCCGAATGAGGATACTTGTCGAGCGAGAAAGAGTCCAATTAGACCTGAACGATGCAACCTCAACCAGACTTTGGACCGAAAATATACAGGCGGACAGACATTTTGTGTATTACAAGGATAAGCAGGACCCCCCACCAGAGGGATCCAATCTCGCGTGCGACCTGTTCATCCTCTGTATTCAGACAAAACTGCAATCGGCGTGGTTCCGGATCTTCAGAAATGCGTTCCTGGGAGTCGATGCAACGCATAACGTCACACAGTACAAGGGGATCTTATTATTTACAATTATGGCGCGGGATCATTGGGGCCACGGTGCGTCCTTCCACTCTCAGTAACCCGGGCGCATTGCTAATCAATTATCGCACCGCGACAGGGGTCCCCGTCACCTGGATGCTGTCGTCCAGTGGGACGCAGGCAACGATTACATATTTCCTTAATATTATTAAATCCCAAAGTCCAGAAGTGTCACCATCAATCTTCATGACAGATCGAGATCAGGCCCAAGTAAATGCAATACGCGACGTATACCCCCATTGCCGCGTATTCTATTGCTGGTGGCATGTGCTCCGTGCCATCCGGACCCATTTCATTGTTACCGAGTTTCAGGATCTCTGGACCCTGATCCAAAAATGGGTCTGCACTACCGATCGATATGAATTCGACACCTGGTGGGAAGATATTCAAAACGATAAATCGGTCCCCCAGAGCCTGGCCGAGTACCTGGCCCGGGAATGGGTCTCTGTCAAGGAAATGTGGTCTGCTGTTTTCCGCCAGGAACGCACGATCTTCGAGGAAGGCGATACTAACATGCTCTTGGAAGCGTATGTAACATTCCCATATTTGAAAACACCTTCTAATTTTGGTATCAGGTATCACCATGTGCTCAAATCAAAATGGCTAGATGGGAAGCGCAACTGGCGAATCGATAATCTCGTAGATGTACTCCTGACAGATCTGCTGCCGGATACCAACGATCGCCTAAAACGGCAGGACATCGGCATGGACGGTTTTGACTTGGCACGAGAGTGCAAAGAAGAAATCCTTGCGCGTGCCCCAGAGATCCCCTGCAACTGAATTGAAGTCATCGACCAGGAGCGCATCCTTGTGCGCTCCTCAAATAAAGAGCATTTTTATTTGGTCAATACAGTACTGAACAAATGCAACTGCAATGATTTCCCCCGCATCAAATTCTGCAAACACCTAGCGGCCGTGCAGCATTACATTGGGGGGGGCCGGGGGGCAAACTCGGCCCTCGCTGCTCAACCATTCCCGACCGAATTGGACTTACATCACGCCCAAGAAAGCGGTGACGTCGCTAGTCAGGAGAACGTGGTGTCTTTAATTGCCGCTGTCAACGATATCATCATGTTGTCACGGCAGCTGCTAGCTCAGGCACCGAGGGGCGCTAAACCAGAATTAGTGAAGTCGGTGCGCGCAATCCACACCCACCTCAGCGTTGTCGCATCGTCAACTGGCGATGACCAGCAGCTCCCCGAAAAGGAGGCAATCACCCCAAATCAGTTGTCTTGGCCAGAAACAGCTGAGCATATGGGTGTGAAGCGGGGCGAGAAATGCAGGGGCAAGGTCGACAGCACGCTTACGGCTGAGTTAATCAGCGAAACCAATCGTAAGCGGAATCGCGCAGATCAAGACCCATATGGAGCCGGTGAGCTATCTGGCAAGCACGCCAAACCCGACGCACGCTCCGCCGCTGCCAATACACAAGCGCAGGCTGGAGTCGAGTCAACCCCTGTGCGTTCTGCAGCACCAGCGCCACCATCGACCCTTCCCGCACTCCCGGGCCCGACGCTCGCCCCGACGCACGCGCCTCTCTATGCTCCTGTGCCCCCGCATTCTCTCTCCCAGCCGGCGTCGTCATTGAGTTATTATCCTTACATGCAGTATTCTTACCCTGTACCATATGCTCCAATGTATTATCCCCCTCCCACTCAATAAATCAACTTAGAATTTTTTGGGGGCGTGCTCACTGAATAATTGACTTGAAACATTTTTTGCGTGCTCACCGAATAATCGACTTAGAACTTTTTCTCTGTTCCCGCTTACACAATTGACTTGTACCTCTTTTGGATGTTTGTATTTGTTAATGAGTTTCATAAAATATATTACATTATCGAAATATTATAAGTGGCCGAACTTTCGGAAACATCTGTGTTTAATTCGGACTTTCGGTTGTGGCCGAAAAATGTGACTTTTTGCGTCACGTGTGTCTGCGAAATTACGCCAACTTATCCCATGTGTACATATTTTATCTTTCCTGTATTTTTAGTAATTAAATATACATTATTTATATATTATTTTCCTCTAAGAATAAAAATGATATTAAAAATATTTTGGAACACTATGAGTCATAAGCCAGTTGTATCCAGATTGTATCTTTGCAATACCAGCATTACAACTTAGTTACTACAGTCACTGTAGCTTGTCATAACCCAAGCATGGCACAATTGTAACCAGATTGCAACTTCACAATACCAGCATTACAATTAAGTCACCACAAACCCTATGGTTTGTTGTAGCATGATTGTATATTATTTGTAACCCCATTATCAGCACATTGTGGAGTTCACTGCCCTTGGGTGTAATGATGAGATAAGCCTGTTAATATTCTATTATAACATAGGAGCCGAATAAGTTGCTGGTATATATATATTATTACACATTGTAGTGGTTACAACTAGTTATAACAGCAATTTAACTTCCTGGAGGTTTAGGTGATGCCAATGATATGGGATGTCACTGTAAAGGGATGGGGACATCCATACAATGATATAGGACATCCACAATGATGTTGGAGATCCCTACAATGACATAGGAGGTCCCCATGCAATGGTGTTGGAGATCCCTGCAATAGGGCAGGGACATCCATAGAATGATGTAAGATATCCCTACAATAGGGTCTTTCAAAGTTCCCTTATTTTGGTCCCTGATCAGACCCATTAAAATGTCCATTAAGTCCGATTTTGGTGTAAATCTGATGTTAATGTGAAAAATAATAAAATAAAAATGGACCAATAATGTCCAACTTTGAAACCCCCCCCCTTGAAAAAAGCCACTAATGAAACCATAATGAATTATTTTTGTGCCTCGGAGCCCCTGGCAACGTTTTGGCAGGGTAATGTTTTTTTGATCTCTAGACCAGATTAGGGTCTTTCAAAGTTCCCTTATTTTGGTCCCTGATTGGACCCATTAAAACATCCATTAAGTCCGATTTTGGTGTAAATCTTGTGATAATGTGAAAATTAATAAAATAAAAATGGACCAATAATGTAACTTTGAAACCCCCCCCCCAAAAAAAAGTCGATAATGAGACTATAATTCATTAATTTTGTGCCTCGGAGCCCCTGGCAACAATTTGCCAGGGTAAATTTTTTTCAATCCCCACTAGACCAAAGTTTTAACTCCAATTCAGAGCTCATAAAATGTAATCACATTTGCTTTCTTCGTAATATAAAATAAAACTCAGATTCTTTAGCAGCCCCCCTTAATGAAATACAAATAATTGTCTTATGTAAAGTAGGAGCCCCCACCTGTCTTTAAAAAATCAAATTATTTGTCCCATTTTTGATATCATTTCTGACTTAATGGTTTGCAAAATGGTATTGTAATGGTTAGGTAATGAGACAAATAAGGGCAACTTTGAAAGCCCCTATTATTAGTTCTGATTCGGAGTTTATAAAATGTAATCATATTCACTGTCTTACATAACTGAAATAAAACTCCATTTCTTTAGCAGCCCCCCTTAATGAAATTGAAATAATTGGCTTATGTAACGTAGGAGCCCCTACCCATCCTTAAAAAATCAAATTATTTATCCCTTTTTTGATATCATTTTCTGACTTAATGGTTTGCAAAATGGTATCGTAATGGTTAGGTCATGAGACAAATAAGGGCAACTTTGAAAGCCCCTAATGATGTTGAACGTCCCTGAAATGGTGTAGGAAATCCCCACAATCCCTACAATGATTATGGACATCCCTGCAACGATATGGGGACATCCATACAATGATGTCAGATATCCCTACAATAGGGGCATTCAAAGTTACCCTTATAGCTGTTTCCATAACGTACGCCAATTTTTTTGTCTCGTAGACAGCCAGACATCCAAACTCAAGAGCAGGGTTCATATTGAGTAGATCAAGAAATTAGGCTATCATACATAATTGGGGTTATCGAATAGGTATCTTGGAAAAAATAGGGTTATTGAATAGTTATCTGCGTTGCTAGTTCATGCAATTAGCGAGTCAGCGTCCCACCATCCATCTCCCTTCCAAATCCTTCAACAATGGTCCGCCGTTACTCCAATGACATGAAGGTGTTGGCTTTATTGATGTCCTTGCACGGGCAGCATGACTCAGAAATTAGCGATGTCACTGGGATCAGTATCTGGTCGCTCAAGAGGTTCCACAACACATATTTCCAGATGGGAGCCATTTCTCTCCCACCACCAATCAACCGTGGTCGGCTGCACGTGCTCACTGCTATTCAAGTGAAGGTATGTCTACAACATATTTTATATTGGTCATCATCATCTCACTGTAACAGTTCCTCTGTGATACTGTTGAGCGCCAGCCTGATGCTTCGCTCACCGAGCTGCAGGTGGAGCTCTGGGAAGTATGCGGTGTCGAGGTGTCGCTTCAGACGATCTTTCGTTCCCTCCAAAGGATGGGATACACAATGAAATTGGTACGTCTTTATTCATCTGAGTCGTCCAATTCATCTAACGTCAATGACAGGTCACACGTTGTCCCCTTGAGCGCGACGAACAAGATCACTGGGAATATATGGACCTC